>JASDQU010371026.1:87665-115253 GCA_032191745.1 Picea mariana
TGTTCAAGAACTAACCAGGGGACACTGCCTTGGCATGGAGACCAGAGTTGACAACGGTACCCACAAGTACTTTCACAGAGATGAGAAGGCTGGCTCGTGATGAGACCCCCTTTCCCTTGGCCATGCAACCAAAGGTCATTGCCTTGGCGTGGTAACCAGACGGTGGCAATGTCATACTGTTAGGTACCCATGGATCTAATAGGCTGGCTCGTGATGAGACCCCCTATCCTTTAACTAGGTCTTGTTTTGTTATTTTCTGGGTCCCTCTTGTTTCTTGCTGAGAGGCTTTTTACTGCCTTCTCAGGGGTCCCTAGGCGAAGCATCTCGAGGTTTTATTTCTAGGCTTTTGTCTTTTACCAGCTGCTTTTACCTTCTGGGCCTTTAGCCCCTTCTTCCCACGAGATAAGGTGCAATCTTGCAAATAGGTCAACCCAATGCCTGGACAAAGGGGAATGGGATAAATGAGCGGGAGATAAGATGAAACAGTGGTGCTATGATGGGAGCGGATGATGGCTTTTCAGAAATTCCCCCAGTGGCAAACCAAGACCTATGGGCACAGGCTTGCTAGGGCACCTTGTCAATTTCCCCAAGCATGGTCAAGTGGGCTAATGTAAGATCCAAGCAGTTGTTAGAGATAAAAGAAATCAGATGCATATATTTAAAAGTTTCAATGATCAAAAGTGACACATACCATGATACCTCGACCAATTACCTCATGGAGCAAGAACCTCTTCTGATACAGGATCAAGCCGATGTTGATGGATGTTGCTGCTGCTGACAAGACAAAAGATGATGAATGAAGAAAAGGCGGTCCCTCCAGGGCCATGCTCAGGTCAATCCTGCTCTCGGTACTCCATGTCTACAACCTGTGGGCCTCGAGACATGATCTCCTAGTTATCCCTAAAAGGTGGGGATAACATCTGGCTCCAACTCAGGGACATGTGCTCACCGTAGAGCGCATGAGAACCTCAGCATCTCTGGCATAACCTGCAGACCTGCTCAATCTTGATAGAAGTATCAGTAACAAAATTGGGGTGGTAATGCCACCCCAGCATACATAGCTATATATACTAAAATAAAGCAATCAATGAGTAAGAAGATGAAAGCAAACTTCTTACCTGTACTTACCTGTTGGCTGGAATGTTGGGTGTAGTCAAACAGCCAGTGAAGCCAATCCAGCAGCGTTCCTCGATACCTGCCTTTGTGCTTCATCATAAACCAAAATAGTGATAAATCAAGCACAAAAATGTCATGTGTTAGAATATATATCATATCATCGGAAATCTCAGAGTCTAACTCATGGAGGTGGGTGGGAGGGATAAAATCCTGCCAAGTCAATCTCTAAGGAAGGTATTCTATCCACTCCAAGAAAGGGTCATGAAAAGTCCAAGGTTCAGAAAACTGACTCAAAGGGCCTGGAAGCTTGCTACTTAGGACATCCTCACGCTCTGAAGTCAAGGAAAGGATCGACAAAGATCTAGCAGACGACTGACAAACTATCAAGGGAAAGTTGAAAAACTGAGATAATAGACTCAAACTTGCAGTATCCAACCAACCCTTGGAGTCTAGGGTTTGCCTAAGAGGAAACTCAACATAAAAAATATACTTCCCAACTACACCTTTAATGGAAAAGCAAGGTAAAGTAACAACATGTGGCTGGAGTAAAAAGTCGTGAGAATCTTTCTTCAGGCAAACAATGTTCCTACTCCTATCAAAATCTGAGCATAGTGGTGGTTGATAGTCATCTTCATGGGGTAAATCTAAGTGCTCGGAGGAGTACTCATCAAAGGCCTCAAGGTAAGATCGAAAATCATCAGGCAAATACTGTACTTGGTCAACCTTGGGTTTTTGGGGAGCATCGATAAAAATCTCATCTTCTTGTTGCCACTGGTCAAGAGCTCCTTGTGATAATTGCAAAGGGAAAACTTGGAGATGACTCCTTATGTCATAGATAGGATCCATATCATAACCAATTGCATCCCACCTACGTCTCCCAACATGTATGAACTCATCAAAATCTGCTATGTCAGTATCGGTATCATAACATGGAGGGTTGAAATCACTCAAAAGCTCACCCATCTCTTCCTCTTTTCTCAAATCATAAGGTAGACAATTACCCGAATCTTGGAGAGGAGGGTAACTTACTTTTTCTTCTTTTGCAGGAGCTTCTAGGACTTGGGCATCTTTGGCATGCATTACTGTCTTATCCTTGGTCGTGCAACAAGGAAGATGCTCTTCGTTCGGGGATTCCATTTCTCCATCACTCTCTGAATCATGAAATAAGGTATCATCAAAATCCTGAAAAGGAAAGAAACTAACCTTTCGTCTTGTTGTTGTGCAGGTGGAGAAGGCTTATGGATCACTTCATCAAGAGGAAGAGGGCATGTTGATACTTCGTTATTGGGTTTCGGCTCCTCAACTATTTCTTCAACAATCCCTCGTCGATCTGTGGGTCGTTCCCCTTCTTCTTGGAGATCAATGATGAAGCTCTCAAGGGTAAACAAATTTTCTTCATTAAGAGTACTTAATGTAAAAAGGCATCCTATATCAAACGAGGAGATCTTCTTCTCAATTACTGCAGCCATGTAGTAAGCTTCATCGAGCGTACTTGGGGTTATTTTATCAAGAGGGAAACTCTGATATCCCAAAAGTGCACGAGTAAAGAGATGGACCAAGTACCTCTCCTCGGGATGATGACTCTCAAGAATCTGGTATAGCATGTTCTCAAATTTAATCTGGAAGTCTCTGACAGTTTCATCCTTAGCTTGCTTTATATGCTCGAGTTCTTTTAATAGTGCTGGGATGTCTTCTAGTTGGATACCCCATTCCTCGAGAAAGGTTTTCTCAAATTGCTCCATAGTCATGATGCTGGCATCAGGGAGGTTGTCATACCACTCTTTGGCATTGTGAGAAAGAGTGGTAGAGAAAAGTTTCATGACCACATCTTCAGCATAATCATCAACCGGGTAGGATAGGAAGAAATTCCAGAAGTTTCTCATGTGATAGTCAGCTCTCTCTCTATCACCACCACTGAATCCAGGGAGCAAATTTATGTATTCAAAGGGCATTTGTTGAGGGTACTCCGGGATGTTACTCATGTCTAAAGGCTTGTAGTTCTCGGGATCCCATTGTGAAGTCATTGTTGGCTTCGTCATCAGTGGAGTCGCCAGATGGTTTTCTTGAAACTATCAAAGAAATAGGGAAAACACCCTAGTGGAGTCGCCAGATGGTTTTCTTGAAACTATCAAAGAAATAGGGAAAACACCCTAGTGGAGTCGCCAGGTAAGCTTGCAAGATAAGGCTCTGAGGCAAGGCTTACCGAAAAGATTTGTCATTTGAGGAGAATTGACTCAGTGTTCCCCGACAACGACGCCAAAATGTTATGGCACAGTTTGTAGCTAAGAAGAAAGGCTATAAAGTAGAGGGCCAAACTGGCGTAACAGGAACCTATCCCACCCAATGTCACCACGATGGGAAGGTTCTTTCTCTTTAGGAAGGTGAGGCCCAGGGGAGATGTCCTCGGTGACCTGGGGTTTTGAAGAGGCTAAAGGATAATCAGACAATGACAAGTTTCCCCCCTTCACAGATCACCACCGAAACAAATAGTCCGGCTTATAGCCAACAAAGATAACCAAGTAGAATCCCTGCCCAAGAACAAAACAACAATAAACTGATATATGCAGGCTTTGGTTGGTACTTCATATATATCAAAGGCTATCTGATATTCAATATAAGCAATTTGAAAGTAAATGTTGACGAAGTCAATGTTTACAAAACAGCAATAAAAGTTATGTCACTTCACCAACAGATACTAGAACGATGTAGCATTCAATGCAACTAATCAATACTCAACTCAATTAATGCCTTTAACTACCATTCAATTACTCATAAAATAAAACGTTGCTGCATTAAGATGTAATAACCAAGGATGACGTTAACAACTTAGGGTTAGTAGGGTTAGGGTTTCAATTCAAAAGATTTGAGAGAGTTTAGATCAAGTTCTACTTCAACATTTGAGGTCTTAGATCAGTGCCTTAGGGTTTAATGGAGTCACAAGTGAAGGATGCACAGGTTGAAGGAGGCAGGATTTCAAGGACTAGAGGGAAAAGTTTTGAAGTGCTGCTAAAGCAGGGCCTCAAAATCAGAACCCTAGGGGAGAGAGGCTCACTCTGGTGTTGCTAAAGCAAGGCCACGTGCTCTCTCCTTCTTCCTGACAAACGACTAGCTCAGATGAAGCACAAAATCAAGATAAGAAGGCTTAATGAGGGAGAGTGTTGCTACAACAAGGCTCTTTCATCAAACCCTAAAAGAAAAACGACCCTATGTGTAGATAACCTAGGCCTGGGATGTCTTCTTCCTCTTGGATTCTAAATGGTACGGCTAGCACAGGGGAAAGAGAGACAAGGAGTGTAGCTACGGCTAGGCTCTCTTTCTCTCCTTCAATGGCTGAAAGTTTCTTTATCAGGGGACATGAGACAAGGACCTACTTGTGTGCTTGTCACCTAGGGTTTTGATTTAGCAAAATAAATAAACATATGCAAGAAATTAGACTACAACCATTCATTCAAGAAGTTTTGCAGAAAAATACTTACAATTCATCAAGAAATAACCATGCAAACCCTAGTTGTAACACCTTTCTTCAAGAGAAACAGCATAAAATGCCAAAATTTGTCTTCCTTCAACAAGTGCGGCTCACTAGATCAACCAAAACCCTAGAATAGGGCGCAAATTTCAGACCTCACCAAGTGGTGAGTCCAAGATGATCCTAAAATGAGGATCAAAATCCTCAATATATACTGTATCAATGACCTAATTTTACTTTTTAGGTCATAAAAAGTTGACAAGGCCATAATGTCAAAATCATACTGTTTTTACATTAAATGCTAAGTAAAAACCCTAATTAAGCAGAAAAGAGAGTAAAAGCCCCTTCAAGGGAGGCACTAGCCCTTTCTAGGGCAAATGAGACATCCAAGAGCAAAACGTTAGCCCCCCGGGGGCCTCTCCAACATGCCACACGTGCCACTGTTGCCCAGTCTGCCTCCAAAAGCGTCCATGAAGCTGGATGACGTTATGGTGAAGATGGGGACGTCCTAAGCCTTCCAAGGCTAGCGTTCCACTGAAAAGGGGTCATTCCCCCTAGGTCTAGTCCTGCCAGAGTGTTTCTGGTTGAACGTCCTCTTCCTCTCAGGTGCAAAACCCTTGATCATGCTCTGTCCTGTCTCTGCCCCCTGATGGGGTCTCAACATCCATCTGGTGGGCTCTTCAGCCCCATGGAGGTCCGAACTGGTCATCTCCCCATGTGTACCAGTCCAAATGGCACCTGTCCGTCGGGCATGGTCCTGCACATCAAAAACTATGCCCTCCATGGGCTCA
This sequence comes from Picea mariana, assembly GCA_032191745.1. Classification (NCBI taxonomy): domain Eukaryota; kingdom Viridiplantae; phylum Streptophyta; class Pinopsida; order Pinales; family Pinaceae; genus Picea; species Picea mariana. Next base: position 93,039 of record JASDQU010371026.1, read on the forward strand.
TCAGTCATAGGGATCATAGCAATGTTAATCACATCTCATCATCAATATTATTAAACATATGCATAAAACCCCTAATACATCAGTCAATAGCTCAAAGACATTTCAAAAACCTGCAATACAAGATTGGAGAAAAGGACAAGGCATCCTATTGGGCTAGTGTCCACAAGAAAAGGAGAGTTTCCAGAAAGATCTCATCCAAGCCATGTAAGTGAGGTGATGTGGTTAGGGAATGTCCAAACATGTGGGTGCAGTGAGGGTCAAGGATGCATAAGTGTTACTTGTGGGTGCCATTGTAGAAGGCGAGTTGTACTTGTCATGGATGCATTTTTTCCAAGCCCATTCTTGCCTTTATTCTTTTAATTTTTTTTTTATTCTTTTATTTGCTTTTTTTGTTCAAAAACTAACTAGGGGACACTGCCTTGGCATGGTGAGCATAGCTAACAACGTTACCCACAAGTACTTTTACAGAGATGAGAAGGTTGGCTTGTGATGAGACCCCCTTTCCCTTGGCCATGCAACCAAAGGTCACTGCCCTGGCGTGGTAACTAGACGATGGCAATGTCATACTGTTAGGTACCCATGGACCTAATAGGCTGGCTCGTGATGAGACCTAATAGGCTGGCTCGTGATGANAGTACTTTTACAGAGATGAGAAGGTTGGCTTGTGATGAGACCCCCTTTCCCTTGGCCATGCAACCAAAGGTCACTGCCCTGGCGTGGTAACTAGACGATGGCAATGTCATACTGTTAGGTACCCATGGACCTAATAGGCTGACTCGTGATGAGACCTAATAGGCTGGCTCGTGATGAGACCCCTTATCCTTTGACTAGGTCTTGTTTTGTTATTTTCCGGGTCCCTCTTGTTTTTTGCTGAGAGGCTGTTTACTGCCTTCTCGGGGATCCCTGGGCGAAGCATCTCGAGGTTTTATTTCTAGGCTTTTTACTTTTACTAGCTGCTTTTACCTTCTGGGCCTTTAGCCCCTTCTTCCCATGAGATAAGGTGCATTCCTCCAAATAGGTCAACCCAATGCCAGGACAAGGGGAACGGGATAAATGAGCGGGAGATAAGATGAAACAGTGGTGCTATGATGGGAGCGGACCATGGCTTTTCAGAAATTCCCCCAGTGGCAAACCAAGACCTATGGGCACAGGCTTGCTAGGGCACCTTGTCAATTTCTCCAAGCATGGTCAAGTGGGCTAATGTAAGATCCAAGCAGTTGTTAGAGATAAAAGAAATCAGATGCATATATTTAAAAGTTTCAATGATCAAAAGTGACACATACCATGATACCTCGACCAATTACCTCATGGAGCAAGAACCTCTTCTGATACAGGATCAAGCCGATGTTGATGGATGCTGCTGCTGCTGACAAGACAAAAGATGATGAATGAAGAAAAGGCGGTCCCTCCAGGGCCATGCTCAGGTCAATCCTGCTCTCGGTACTCCTAGTTATCCCTAAAAGGTGGGGATAACAGGGTCATGACAGTAGAGTTCAACAATCATTGCCACCAGCATCAAGGTACATAGAGGGATTGGTGCTCTTGATTAAATGCCAGTTCCATACCATCATACATGATAGAATTCAGTGGAAACATTGCATCCTTGCCAATCTTGAAATCCTTAAAACTGTTAAGTCTGCTGAATTTTGAATGGGACCTAAAATTCTACTTTCTCAATATGAAGTGCATTCAAGTTGGAACCACTCTCAAACCAGCGTTGCAGGAAGCTGCCCCACCCCCCCCGCTTCGAAGCCCCGAAGCTCGATCCGAGTAGGTGCGTCCAGGAAGCTCAAGCTGAAGCACGCTTTGGGGGATTTGAGCATGCTCCTTGGCCTTTTTGAAGCGTCCGGTCCGAAGTGCGCTTCAGAGGGTGCTTCACGCGGGCTTCCGAGGAAGGCCCACACGTTTCCAAGGGGACCCACAACTTCACCTAAAAAACTCATTTTATTTTCATTTTTTTGAGTTAGGGTGGGGCCTAGCTTAGGCTTAGGGTTGAGGGAAAAGAAAAAGGACAATAAAGGAGCTCTTTCCCCTCCATTCTCCTCATTCTTTCATCTTGAGCTTGGAGGAGAGAGCTTGTACGAGAGAGCAAATGAGAGCTTGAGAGTGCAGATTTGTGAGAACTTGGAGGAGAAAGCAAAGGAGAGCTCGGAAGAGTGAGCAAAGAGGAGCTTGAAGGAGAAAACAAAGGCAACCATCTTCCAAAGGTTTCAACTTTCAAGTTTCAAGAGCTAAAGAGGTAAGCGGAAACCCCAACTCCCTTATTTCCTTGGGTTAACTTTGTTAATGTTTTTTTCCTCCTCTCCTACTCTTTCCCATTCCTTCTTCTCTCTCATTTTATCGCTGTTTGTTCATCTAAAACTTGATGAAAATGGTTTTCTTTTGGTTTATCATTCCTTTTTTGGTTCTCATGGTTTTGGTGGGGAGAAGGCATCGAAGGGAAGAAGATGATACTGGTGATTCTTATGATGACCCACAATATGAAGTTGGTGAAGGGTTTGAAGAAGAAGAGGGAAATGAAGAGGGAAATGTAGGATGCAAAGATTTATTGAGACCCTTGTGGCAATTTGTAACAAAAGTTGAGGAGGGGAAAGGTGGTGGAAGCATTAAATTTTTATGTCCTCATGACTGTTATGATGGAAAACCTTATACCGGTTCATATACCCGTCTAAGGAGACATCTTTCTGGTGTAATGGAGAGTGATGACAATAAGGGGTCCACTGGGATCACAGTTTCGCCTAATATATCCAAGGAGCAGAGAGAAAAATATATAAAGATAGATGAAGTTGCACAAAAGAAGTATGGTAAAAAACAAAAGCTTCAATCCGATGGCTCATCTAGATTTGGTGGCAACACATCTCCATCTCATCGTGGTTTTGGAACCTCTGGATCTAGAAGAACAATACCAGATTTCCTTGATATTGGAGGTAGGGATGAGGTGGATGCAAAAGTGGTTCGGTTTCTCTATGCTTGTGGTATCCCATTCAATGTGCTTCGCTCCCCTTATTGGAACGATCTTGTCAAGGCAATCAACGAAGCCCCCAAAGGATACAAGAGCCCCAACTATGAGAAAGCTAGAATTGTGTTACTTGACAGGGAAAAAGCAAAAATTCAAAGAGCTCTAACACGGTTTATAGATGAATGGTCATACATTGGGGTATCCGTTGTATCAGACGGTTGGACAAATGTTAGAAACCAACATTTGATCAATGTTCTTGGTATTTCTGCTATCGGTGCAATGTTTCTTGCAGCACATGACTCCTCTTCAATTATTGTATCTTCCCAAAACATTTCAAATCTCCTCTTGAAAACAATTAATGATGTTGGTCCTTCTAATGTGATTCAAGTAATCACTGATAGTGCAACAAATCGTAAGGGAGCAGGTAAAATCATTGAGCGAGTTCATCCACACATCTTTTGGTCTGGGTGTTTGGTGCACACCTTGAACCTTTTGATGCATGATATTGTCAAGCATAGAGAATGTGGATGGATTAATCAGTTGTACAAGAGAGGGAAACAACTCATCAAATTTATCACCGGGCATACAAGGGTGAATTACTTCTACAACACTCACTCTAGGTTGCAGCTACTTAAGATTGCAAACACTAGATTTTCTAGCTATTACCTCACCTTTAGGCGCCTATTGAAGGTGAGACAAGCTTTGGGTGCTATGGTGATGAGTGATGCATGGGATGAATTGAGCAATGATAGAGAAGGTGCAACAACGATGAAGGAAACAGTCCTTGACAATGAGTTTTGGTCACAGGTTCCGTTTTTTTTGGAGTTCACCAAGCCAATTTATCACATGATTAAGTTTGCAGATTCAGATCGACCAATCATTGGGGAGGTGTATGAGCAAATGGATAGCATGCTAGGGCAAATTAAAGACATTGTCGAGCCTAGAGATGTCAACCTCTATAACCATATTCGTGTAGGGGTGGAAAAACGATGGGAAATGCTAAATATTCCACTACATGCCTTGGCATATGTGCTAACACCTAAATACTATCTTGTATCATGGCTTTCATCACTAGCACCTGGTGGTGGGACCAAGAAAAGACCACACCAAGATCCAAAGGTTCAAGCAGGTTATATGAAAGCATTAGATAAACTCATCCCGGACAAGGACGATTGTGACAACATAAGGAGACAATTGAGCCATTACATCCTTTGCAATGGTGCCTTTGGGACCAACCATGCAATTAGAGATCAAGGGAATCTGAGTTCTCTTGAGTGGTGGAACATGCATGGCGATAGTACCCCACAACTACAACGTTTGGCAACACGAGTGCTTTCACAGGTGGTGAACACTTCTTCTGTATAGAGGTGTTGGAGCACCTGCAGTTTCATCCATAGCGTTAAAAGGAACATGTTGAATGTAAGTCGGCCAGAGAGCTTGGTCTATGTTCATTACAACTTGCGATTGTTGTCCCATTACTGTGAGGAGGCACAGATGGATCAAAACTTGAGGCGTTGGGACAACAATCTGGAGGAGGATAATTTGGAGGATGGAGTATTGCTTTTAGAGCAATTGGAGAGTGTTCTTTTGGACGATGATGATCATGTTGAGATGCCACCCCCATCCAGTGCTAGGGTCCCCATGTCCTGGATTCCGGCTACAACAGTGTTAAGTTTTCAATAAGCTATGGCTTATGTATCCTCTTTAAATTTTCTGTTTAACTATTACTTGAACCATAGCTACTACAACAAACCAAGATCACAAGAAGAATAACCATGCACAAGAACACAAGAAATATCTTGGGAAACCCTTCTCAGCAAGGGATGAAAACCCAGCCAATCGTTTGCTTTATTCCTCAAGAGAAAGACCTCCCACACCATCACCAAACCTAGCACACAAGAGGGTGCTGTAATTCTCATAATTTCAGACCACAACTTCTGAAGTCATGAGATGACACAATGATAAATGTGTTTCCTCAATGGGGATTCACCTTTATTTATATAAGACTTGTCACGTCAAATGATGTGTCTATTTGCACAATAGGGCCGACCTCAATAACTCAAAATATAATTAATAATTACCATATTAATTATCTTTTACATTAAGGTGGGGTCGACCTGTACCCTTTACATAACAATTAGGGTTACAGGTAAGTCTGTCTCTTCAACAATATAGCAAGGGATCTTATACACCCACTAGTGCTCAGCCACTAGGGGCACATCCATAGGGATGTCCATAACTCTATCTCATTGCGTCTCACAGGAGAACCACACTCACTAGTGCTCAACCACTAGGATCACGTTCACATGTGCTTGTCCACAAGCACGTCCACTCAACAGATCTTTCCCACTGTATTACACAGGAGAGTCATCTGGAGTTCATCATCTCAACTCTATGCTCAGAGGAGGCTAATACATCGTCTTCATCTCTGTCTCATAACGATGCACCCAACTCACGGGAATTAACACGTTCACCTTGTGCTCAGCCACATGCACGTCCAACTCAACAGATCTCCTTTCTCACTGCGTTACACATGAGAATCATCTGGAGTTCTTCTCAACTCTCTGTAAGGAGGAGGTCATCTCTACGTTCCAACTCTGTCTCAGATAGGAACCACACACCCATCTCAGGGTCTCTCTCTTAGGTCGACTCAATAAGTCTGTGTCCTGGAGAATGTCTCACGCAACTGTATTCATCAACACTCCCTCTCAGCTAGGGAGGCATTCGTCATCAGGCCAAGTCTTACACAGAAGTAATTCAAACTTTGTCTTGGTTGTAGTCATCAACACTCCCTCTCAACTAGGGAGGTATTCTTCACCAAGCTAAATTGGTGAAGATGTCTGCAATTTGCTCATGTGTAGGAAGGTACAACACGTGTACTATTTTCCTTTGCATCATGTCTCTGATATAATGATATTTTATCTCAACGTGTTTCGATCTATTATGAAACACCTAGTTCTCAAAGAGATTTACACACAACTCTCGTTATCATCATGGAATCCATCTCATGATCAAGTAAATCAGTCAGAAGCTTGTGAAGCCACACTGCTTCGCACACTCAATGCTATATACTTTGATTCTGTGGTACTCAAGTCCATAGAGCTTTGTTTCCCGCTGCACCAGGAAACCATGGAAAACTTCACGGTAAAACAACAACCGGATGTGCTCTTCCGGTCCACTGTACTCTCTGCTCAATCTGTATCGGCATATCCCTGCAAACTCAAGTTCACACTGGAGGCATATCTCAGGCCATATCCAACTGTACCTTGTATATATCTTAATACATGCTTTACTGCTATCCAGTGAGTTTGTCTCGCCTGACTCATGGATTTACTAGGCACATTCGCTGTATAGCATATATTAGGTCTGGTGTTTAACCAGATACATCAATCATCCAATCAGCTGTCGGTACACATGTGGATCAATCTCGTCTGAAATCATCATCATTTATTTTTTCGTCAAATCTATCACCATCGATGTAGATATGGATTTGTATTCTGTCATACTGAACTTCTTTTAATATCTCCATTGTATATTTCCTTGATTTAGGAAAAGTCTCATTGGTCCTTTGTCATACTTCTTGTCCCAAGAAGTAGTGCATCATACCCAGATCCTTCATCTCGAAATCAGAAGTTGAGGCTTGCTTGTATTCAACAACACGACTTCCTGAATAAGTCATCAAAATCAGGCTCTCGTCACCAACAATGTAATAGTATAGGTTTGGATCAACAATACTCTTGCTAAAACCCCAAACTCATCAAGAATCCATCTATCTGATGTAGTTTCCAGCTCATGGATGGTAGTACAGATGGGAGTGCATTGGGCTACTGGCTCAATATGTTTCATCATAGTTCACTCCCTCTGCTTGTGAGTATCCTTTGACTACAAGTCTCGTTTTTTATTTCTCGACACTTCCATCAGCTGCATGTTTTTCTGCCTCTTGCAGAGTTTGTCAAGCCCATAAAGGCCGTTTATGGCCCATTGCAAAGTATTTGGTAATATCAACTGGCTCAACTGTATCAATGGCTATCTCCCTCTGGACTGCTGAAGAGGAAGAAGATAATGTCTCTCTTTCTCAATTAGTTTGACTCCTTCTCAGTCAAGTGACTCCCTGTGAAGTCTGAAGGATAAGCATCTTCCTTTGTTTTTAACCTGCCTAGAACAAGAAAACAAACGAAAGGAAACAAGACAAGAATATCTCCTATTGGAGATTCATGAGTACATCTCTAGAATCAAAACATTTTAAGGATTGTTGTCACAACTACAACACCTGCTTGTAATGTAGCAACCTTAGAAATGTAGGTTATAGGCATGATAATTAAAAAAATCAAACCTGGAATCTTCACTTTCAGTGTGTTGTTCTTCTGAATGCATTGAGACTTCTCTGGGTCCATGATTTCACCAAGGGTTCCTTCCTCCTGCAAGTACCCTTATGACAATGATGCAAATATTACATATATACAAGTGCATACCTGAGAGTGTACACCAATGGAGGTTCTGCTTGTTTGTCAATGTCATCATGATTAATGACATTCCTTGTAGCCACCTTGTACTATACAAGTCTCTGCATCAACCTTGTAGCTACTGTAGCTGGGGTGGACTTGTACTTTGGTCTAGTAGCAACTTTCTGCATGCTGAGGACAAACTTCAGACTTGGTCTGTCTATACCTTAGAGACTCCTTCAGATTTGGGCCTGGAACTCTGCTCAACATCCTGGCTTCTATCAACAACAATATTGTTGTAGTGCTATCTGTCAAGTAACTCGTACATGGCCCTTGCTGTTGGACAGTGCATCTTAGGGTGCACAACTGCTGCAACACTGCCACAAATTTTCTTGACACCATACCAGTAGATTCATTTTGCTATTCTCTTTTCCTTGGAGGAGGAGACTCTTCATATTCTATTGACTGAAAGTCTGGAGCCTACTCCATGTTTTCTTCTTCTGAATCATCAATGTCAGTGAAGGTCTGCTCTAATTGACTATGGACATTATCCCCTTGCTTGGAAGCCTTTATTTTCTCATCTTTTACTCAAATATCGATACAGCACCATCCCAACATCTTTGACTGAAGTTGCACAGAATTGGAAACCCTGAAACTTCATGCTTTTCGAATCGTTTGTATTTGTTTAATTTAAATGGTGGATTAGATGCGAATATTGCAATGTAGATGCCATTTGATTGGGCGACAAAATTAGCTTCAACTGGATGATAGCGTATGCATGGGCAAGTATATGCTTCCACATAGACTTGATTTGATAAAGGAACTTGAGTCCGAAAATCCCAAACAACAATAGACTTCTCACTAGAATTTGTCTGGAAATTTTGCAAGNAATCTCTCATTAGTCCAGTATTGCCATTTGATTGGGCGACAAAATTAGCTTCAACTGGATGATAGCGTATGCATGGGCAAGTATATGCTTCCACATAGACTTGATTTGATAAAGGAACTTGAGTCCGAAAATCCCAAACAACAATAGACTTCTCACTAGAATTTGTCTGGAAATTTTGCAAGAAGATGCAAAATGCTTCCCATTGTAGCTGAAGTCTATATCCAAGATTGGGCCAAGACCTGTCAAGTATTCATGGACCACCTTGTTGGCTCTAATGTCCCAAAGCTTTAAAGCACCCTTTGATCCACCACACAAAAATAAGTCATTCCCATGTGGATGAAACTTTAAAACACTTACAATTTGGTCGTCAGAAAATACTTGTATTTGACTACCAGTCTCCACATCTGTCAATCGAGAAGTTTTGTCTGAGTGAAGAATGATGGCTGAGTGTTAAGGTGTGCTTCTGTCCCTTTAAATCCTCCTCTCTCAGCACACTGCTTTTTCCCACAGTTCTCGGCCTGTTACAGGAAGCTTACACAGTTCTTACTTCTTAGCATCCCACAGTCTGCCTGGAAAAGGAAAACAATAGTCTTCTGTTGCCCTCAGACTGAGGTAAACTTTGCACAGGACAACAACCTCATTATTGTCTTCAGGAATCTGGACAGTCTCAAATTTTTGGGCTGCGACAGCCTTTAGGCGTCTGCTGTTGGGATATATCTGCAACAGCTATGGAGGGGCCTCAGAACGGGCCGAGTTCTTTACAGTGGCTGCGGTTTAGGGTAGGCCATGTTCCTTAGGTCTGCGGCTACCTTCTCCCTAGGTTCCGGCCCTTCTCCTAGGTTTCGGCCTCTTCTCCCATACACTTTGGTTGTTGTTTCAAGGGTTAAATTCACGGTTCACCACATAAATTTTAAAGAAAAGATCCGGCCCTCTTTATCTCACCACAGAATTGGTAGACCTTACCTTCAATTTTTGTGTGCAATGGTCTTCTTCAAACCTCGCTCTGAAACCATGTTAAGTTTTCAATAAGCTATGGCTCATGTATCCTCTTTAAATTTTCTGTTTAACTATTACTTGAACCATAACTATTGCAACAACCACAGGTGACAAAATATTGATGTGTGTGTGATGTCATTTCTATGTACCGTAATTGATTGCCAGAGAGGCATACTATTTTAGAGAGGGGTTTAAGTGTAAGTTTAATGAAAAATTTGTAGAGGAGGTATTCTAAAGACTTTTTGACTTGTTTTCTTAGTGATTGCTATAATAAGTGATTTTGTGATTTGTGTGGAATAGGACCATGCAGGCCACATATTTGGGGTGGATTCTTCACCGATGATTGAAAAGTTGGAGCAATATAATGGTATCTTAGAGGTGAGTGTCTCTTGTTTGATTGGAGCATAGAATTCGTTTCTTCTGCACATGTGTATTCCTTGTTTGGATGTGTTCGTCAATATGAGTCACTAATTTGTAGGATATTCATTCATAGCAGTGAATGTTAAAATCGATAACTGGTGAAGCATTTAACCAGTGAAAATGATCTGGAAAACTTTTCAAACGTCAAGAGGTTGCTTATTTTTTTAATTGAAAAATAGCTTTAAATATTATCAGAAGATGTTGCATAATGTATACAAAAAAAATAAGGCTGCATTAGACAGGCCACACCGGCCTAGCCATGACAGATTATTGAAATGCCCTGATGTACAAAGTGCCTTTATAGGATACGATTCACCAAAACTGGCCACAGTTTTTCAAATTTTGACAAAATTATCAACGATTCACAAATTAATGTCCTTTTTGCTTCAAGCATAATTACTATAGCCAGTAGGTGTAATGAAGGCAATAGTGGGTGCTGCCATTTATTCTCCGCCATGGCCCATCCAGCTGCCACCGGGTTATGGTCATCATGATCCCATGGGTTCTTCAACAGATTGCTTATTTGACAATGTCTATTAGTATATTTGTGACATTTGAACATTTTCATCATGTATTTTTCTTTCAACGACATAGATAATCCATTATTGGTATGTAATCCATAATTTAGTATGTTCAGGGTAGCCATAGATTTGCACTGTCTAGATGTGCATTAAGAGGGGTGAATAATACAGAGAAGAACAGATAATTACATACACATACATACCATTGAGCATTTCCATTAAATAGTTGTATTTCAAAGACAGAAAAAAGTATCAGACACCTAGAGGCTAGTACCTTTGTTTAAGAAATCTCCAACTTAACAAACTACATTAGACGTTTGCAGGGAAGTAATACACATGTGCACCCTAACAAGATATTGTTGTGCCTTGAGCTGGAGAATTCGACCAATATATGTAAATTGTAATTGCATGTATGTATATTTATATGTACGTATTTGTGTCTGTGTGTATGTGTATAAGAAATTTTTGATTCTGTGTTTTCATTAATCTGAAGTCTTAACATTTTTTTAACCATCGAATGCATATCCCTAGGAAACCTGCCAGGTATTTCCCCTCATTCCGAGGATGGTACACAGGGTAATCCAGATTTGTCAGAAGCTCGAGGCTTTGTCAACATAGGGCTTAATGCCATTACAACAGTATACTTGTTAAGAGCTCAACATGTCACTTGCGGGAGTTGAACCTGGGTGTGGAGGATGACATCATTCCTCCCAACCACCCAGCTAAACCCAATTAACATCTGAAGTCTTAATATATGTACTGCTTCTATAGCGTTTCATGGACAAAGTCTCCCCTTTGGAAGTTTCTTTTGCTTTAATAGAGGTTTATATATTTTCTGGAAAAGCAGGGTCCTATTTTCTGAAGTCCCGTGTAATCTAAGAGAAGAATTCATGGAGTGTGTACATATTGTTTTCCCTTGTATAATATGATTGGAAAATAATGCATCTTTTCTACAGGAAGTTGTATCAATTCTGAAGAATCACTCAGAACCTGGGGGCTTGCATGAGAATACAATGCTTATAGTCATGGGAGACCATGGTCAAACTCTGAATGGAGATCATGGGGGAGGGACACCTGAAGAGGTTGCTTTTGGCATCTCTATATTTAGTTCTTGATTGCCTTTTACAATTCCTACCATTTCAGTAAAGTTTTTGAAAATAAGTTTTTGATTGATTTCATCACATGTTGCAGGTAGAAACATCCATTTTTGCAATGAGCATGCATGCTCATGTAGGATCAATTCCATCAAAACTTGATGCTTCGGATTGCAAAATAGCCGTGGTAAGTTTGCCTTTTCATAAAAGAGAAGTGTCTGTGTTTTGATTGCTGTGATCCCGTACTTTTAAATCTTGGTGAAAAGATAATTTGCTGTCAATAACTCATGCATGAACCATGTTATAATTGCTTTTAAGAAGAAATAATTAGCAATAAATAAGCATTGTCAACAGTTGGAAATTGAATTGAATGAGTGATTGGTTTTGACTCATTAGTCATGAGTAGTCAGCAGTTGTATGAAGAAAATAAATAGGTATGACAAATATACAATGTTCCCCCAAGTTTCCAGGATGTGGTAGCAGGGGAGTGGGGAAACACACATTGGGGATGTGTGGAGAGCCCCCCCAAATTTTAGGGAAATTCAGGGGGACGTGGGGACGTCAGGGTCTCTAGCATAGGGGACCCCTTCTCTAAAATTATTAAAAAAAAAATTCTAACAATAATACATCATCCCATGTAAATTCTTCATTGTGCAATGTAAATACTAAATTCTTGTGCAATGTAAATACTAAATTCAAATTTGTAAATGATAGAAACATGATTCTTCAATCAAACATTTTTCACATTGAATCAATGATACATGCACATCAAATGTTCAAATTTATAACACACAACTAAATGCAATACATTGATTCAAATTCCAAATAGTACCAAGTAAATACTAAATAGCAGATATTGAAGTTTGAAATAGTAAATTAAAATTATTCAAAAATAGTAAAGAGTGACAAGTCAAAGACTTGGTCATCAATATCTAAAGTCAAAATTTGCAACTGAAATTAACAATGTACAACGAAAACTAAAAGTAGCTAAAGGAAGTCCACATCAAATGTAATGTCCTCACTTTGGGACATCATTACATTGTAGAGGTTTATGATGACCATAGTAGCCAGATGGATGTTATAGTGAGTACATGGATTATTGAGAGGCATTTTGGGGTCCAACTTGCATCGCTCATCCCATTTCATCATTATGATCCATTCCGCACAGGTTGGCTTTGGTTTCGTTGCATTCCAACGTTTTCCATGATTTTGGGTATTTTGAGCTATAAGTCAATTAAATTCACTGAAGAGGTAATTTTGGGCACATTACTTGGAGGAACCTCTCAGTGTAATAGCTCATTGGAATCGGGAGGAGCAACACTACAGGATGGGATGGCTAGAAGTGACTTTCAGTGGCCAGGGAAGCTACAAGGAGAGATAAGGCACTTTTCAGAGGTAAAAAGGTTAATTAATTAAAGTGATTTAATTAATTAATTAAATATTAATAAAATGAAAGTCACTTTGGAGGGAGAAGGTGAGTAGGAAGTATAAAGGAAAGGCAAGGGCCTCTATTCATTGATTCATGTATGATCATCTTTTGATATCTGGCTTCTAGCTAGTGAGCCTAGCATTGGGGTTTTTGAGGGTTTTGACTTAACAAACCCTAGAGGACGATTCGGTGGTGAAAGATTCCACCTAGCTTGTCCCAAGTTGGTCTCGGAGATGCAATACTCTCCCACACCATTCTAGTTCCGATCTATTCAGTGCAGGAGGGTTCTACACCAGCCACAGGCACAGGAAGAGGAGGAGGGTGCACCATTGGGGGTTTTTAGTAAGGGGGGTGCACCATCCATTGAGAGAAGGTTCGATCTAGCTGAGGATAGGAGATTGTGGGAATTCTAGGTATTGGGTTTTCCTTGTAGGTGTCTTAGCATCAATCTTGGTTGTTTCCGGAGGCATTTCAGTGGAGGATTTATTTGTATTGAGAGTGGGATGGTTTCCCAAGAGGAGGGCGTACCACACTTTGGAGGGTAGCTAGATCTAAGGATCTAGCAGGTATTTTGCCTAGTTGAACACTTGGGTTTTCATTGCCGTACTCCGATCTATCATTCTAGTGGATTGGTGGAGCTGTTGGAGGTCTCTAGGAGAGAGGCCGATTTATCTAGGGTTTCAGGCATCTAGGGGGGTGCACCATTCCTTGGAGGAGGTTCAGATCCATAGGGTTTGAGAGGGATATTGGAGATTCAAGCACCTGGGTTGTTCTTGTCTTCACCCGATCTACTGTTTGGCATGTTTACCGGGGTGATTGGACATCTTTGACAGTTGGGCTGAATTATTGAGGAGCTTTAGCATTCCAGCAGGACGTGGCATCATTCAGTTAGGGCTTTGGCACTTCATATGGCCAGATATACTCTTGTCTTGATCTTCATTGAGTATTCAGCCTTTGGGAGGCTTGTGGTCTTCTATTGGAGCATTTTGTAGTGGCTCCTATTATATTATTGGATCCATCTGTTGAGTTTTCCAGATTGGCATCTTCATTATAGCATGTTCTTCTTGTTAGAATATAGAAGATTGTGCTCATTTTACCATTGACGATACCCTCGTCACCCAACCACAGGTCGAAGCCACCCTCCGAGCACCTTGACCTTGACAGAGAAGAGAATCCTGGTAGCAATCCAATAGCCAAGAGAGGCTAATGCACCAAGCAAGAATAGAACCCAAGTTGATCAGATAATCCCACCCAGAGGCTAGCGCACACCTTCCCAGAAAGGCTACTGAGTACCCTTTACTTTCTAGATTTGCAATTGAGATAAGATTTTTCTTTAATCCAGGAACATAAAGAATTTCTTCAATATGAAATACATTACCTAACCAAAGCTGAAAAGATGTTGATCCAAATCCTTTGATGGCATAGGTGCCATCATCACCCAATACTACCTTCACATTGAACTTCTTATCTCGTTAGTTCACAAGGTTTTGTTTGAAGCATGTCATGTGCTTGGAGGCCCCGCTGTCCACTAACCAAACTTCTTCCGATTTTGTGACAGTACCGGAGAGGGATGAAACAAGATAACTTTCTCTACGATGTTCTTGTTCTTTAATAGCAGGTCTGGTTCTTCTTCTTTGAGGCTCTTCTTCCTCAGTTGCAACTGAAGCATGGAACTTGCCTCTCTGTTTCTGCTGTGAAGGAGGGTTCTTGCAGTCTTTTGCATAATGACCTAGACTTTTTCAATTAAAGCATCTTACTTTAGATAAATGAGAATGAAAGTGAGAGTGCTTACCTTGGGGTTTCTTACCTTTGCCTTTGTGCCGAGGAAACTTCTTCCATTTCTTGGATTTGACTGAAAGAGCATGGTCTTTCACCATTGAGGGTTTATTCCTACTTTTAAGTCTACCCTCTTCTTCTAGGCAATCATGCCATAATCTCTCGAAGCTGGGTTGAAATTCTCTTCCATTACTAATGAGAGAAATGTCTCCCATGAGTCAGGAAGACTATCTACTGCTGTTTGTATAAGGTCATCATCATCCATTGCAACTCCAATTGTTGCAAACTGATCTCTTGTTTGGGCAATTTGGAAAAGAAGGCAGAGATAGATTCATCCTTTCCCAAATTTAATGTACGCAGTTGTTTCTTCAATATCCTCTTATGAGTTGGGGCCTTCATTTCATATAGATTTGCTAGGGCATCAAAGCATTCCTTAGCTGTCCTTAGATGAGCAATGAGAGGTATCATGTTGTCTTTAACTGAGTCAAAGATGACCCTCTTGGCTTTGGCCTGCCTCTTCTTATAGGTTTCTCTTCCTGTATTTGAAGTAGGTTCTTCTATTACCTTGGTAACCAACTCATCCAAGACACTTGCTTCTAGGATATTAAAAACCCTAGCCTTCCAGGCATTGAAGTTTGAAGCCCCTTCAAGCCTATCTGTTGCTTTGACTGAGGATGAAGCCATACTGAAAACAAGATTTTATATAAAACAAGCTTACCGCTGATCTACAAAACAAACCATTAGATGTGGATCTACACAGGCTCAAAAGTCTGCCACAATTGAGCTATTTTCACGCCCTAAACTCTGATATCATGTTAGAAATTCAAGGGAAAAACTAGAACATAAATATTCTTTTAATTTTATTTACTATAGTAGATATAGATAAACAATCAAGTCAAAATTTCTGAAGTAAACCAATCACAAAAATAATGGATTTGAACATTATTAAAGAAAACAATTCTTAACTATATCTAAACATGAATAGAAGAAACAATTCTGAATATTAATTTGAACAAAGAACAGATCTGATCATTAGCAAAAACAAAATCTGAACATTACCTTAGCCAAAAACAAAGAACATATATACCTGATGTGCTGTTGTCCTCTTTTCTGTATGCTCATAAAAAGCTATAATGGCATGGATCAAACCCTCAAGGGTAGATCTTCATCATGATCTTGTGGACAGATTTTGCCAAGAAGAACTTAGGGTAAATATCAGAAAACTTAATCAACAAGGCAAACTAGGCTGAGACAAGGACACTACTGTCCAAAAGAAAGGCCATTTACAGCCTTAACAAAACTGATCAAACCAAAACAATAGGGGCAACAACATAGGTGGCAACAAGGAGACAACGACAGCTCAAGAATGTGACAGTACCATTTGGAGGACACACGACAGCCCTAGAAAGACCCTTAGGGGTCAGCAAGAGAGGGCCGCATCCTATACCAGCCACCAAGGAGAGAGCTGCACTGCTAAGGAGGGAGCCATAGCACTGTTCTAGACCAAAGGAAGAGGCCACACCCTAATAGACAACAAGAGGAGAGGGCCGCATCACTTAGACAACAAGAGGAGAGGGCCTCATCACTTTATACAACAAGAGGAGACCAGATCCAGGGCAACCGTACCCTACACCAGAGCAAGAAATTCCAAACCAACAAGAGGGAGAAAACCCAAGGAGGCCGCACCACAAAGACCATACTGAAGCAAGGAGGGCCGCAACAAAAAAACAGACCATGCGAGCTAAAGGAGGAAGAATGAATTGTGTGTGTGAGAGAGGGGAAGAGGTCTCCTTATATTGTTTAGGTAGGGGTTAGGGTTAATTAGATTATCCCTAACTTTTAGGGTTAATTAAAAACCCAATAATAAAACAAATTAAGATAATGAATATTTTAATCATAAAAATATTAATTAGAAGGTCAACAAGTCAAAATGATTAAAAAAGACCAACACCACATAAACATTAAGAAGGACGTGGCACAAGAAAGGGGAGACAACAAGACAAAGTCAAAGGGGTGTTCTTTAATGGCAAAATGTCCACAAGGGTCTCATGATAACTTATAAGCTTTTACATCCCAACATAAGAGGAATGTCACTGATGTGATCATGTCCTTCTTCTTAACTGCTCCTAGGTCTCATGGACCATCTCGGGGGAAAAGACTATCACAGATCATCTCATCTTGGCATTTAACCAAGAATCACCTGGTCCTAGACCAAGATACCCCAGAACACATATGGGGGCCCTAGATCATCACTAGGGTCTTATCCACCAAAGTACACAACTAATGATCAATCCAAGCATTGAGCAAGGATTCCCTAGAACACATCCTGGGGCCCTAGAATACATCTGGGGACTTACATCATCAAACTGCGTGGTCCTTGACCAAGAACCCCAACAATACACTAGGGGCCCTCACTAGGGTCTTTTGCCATGGCTCTAATTGCTTGGTCCGAGACTAAGAACCCATGAGTGTACTGGGGGCCCTAGATCTCAGCTAGTGTCTTATGCCATCCTCTCGGAGAATGGCTCTTGCAACTATTTAATTTTAACACCTAGCACCTAACACTTAACTCAAAATAATATCACTTTATTTATTAAATGCACAGCTAGGTTTTAACCAAACATTATAGCGTAAGCATTAACAGGAAACCAAACACATTGCACAAAGATTTTTGGGTAAACACCCCTGGAAAAACCGCTAAGGGAAAACCAATACCTTGTTGATTTTATTCATTAAAATCTTGGGCTCCCATCCTGGGATAATGGCTTATCAGAGGAATACAATGCAATAATAGCCTAGCCCACCTGGCTGCTATCTCCCTTGATACCCCTTGCACCTTTCCTCATCCCTGCCCACTCACACTTGGATGAACTGCTCTATACCTACTCAATGAGATCTCCTCATTGTCTACTCATTGTGTGTTTCATCTTCTCACCTAGGCTTCCTTTTATTACATTGAGTTAACCCTAAGTCCAAAACCCTAGATCTTCTCCAAAGTGATCAACAACTGAGATCTAATCTCACGTTCACTTTAGATCTAACGACTAGGACTTAATCAACTCACTTAAGTCACTAATGCCAACAAACTTAGGCATTTATCTTAATTAATCTGACATTAATCTAAAAGGTCATTCACTTTAATAAATATTCATAAAGTGAAATTCCTAATTCGAGAGGTTACAAGGATGACTTCCACATGCTAGACACCGAGGCTATGTGGAAGTACCTGTCCGATGCTAATACATCAACACTCCCTCTTATTGAGGAAGGTTCTTCTACCAGCTGGAGGTGGCTCTATTTTCGGTATCATATCTGCTACCATGCCCGCTCTCCAATCCACCTGATTGGCTGCTCTCTCTGACATGAAAGCTATCCTTGCCATCTCGCTCTGACCCTGCTTTGAAGACTTCCCTGTGAACATGCTCCTAGAAGCCTCCTGCTCCTAAGCATCCTGCATGGCCATTTTGTACCATGATTGCTTCTTGACAGACCTGGAAGCCTGCTCCTTCCCACATGAACCTGAAGTTTGACTCTCTCTGAGTTGCTCAATCTTCGGAGCTACCTGCTCCTTGTCCTTTATCACTCTGCTGCTTGCCATAGCTCGCATAGGCTGGCCATTTATGTTGAGATTTGGTCCCCTTGTGTTTGTGAGTCTCTAAACACAAAGGGGGAGACTATTGCCCTCATTACTTTACTTTATGATTCTAATTTCACTTTGACTTAGGATGTTTAAGTCAAAAGTGAAATAAGTCACTTAAGTCATTAAAGTGACATTTAATTCATTTTGTGAGTGAATTAAAGGACATAAAGCAAACTAAGGAAAGTGTGTTTCCTAAGTGAGATTTTTGTATTAGATCTCACCCATTGATTAGACTTGGCTAGATTGGATCTAAGCCATTGATCATCTAAGGGTTTGGTCAAAAAGAGGCTAAAGGAGGTAATAGGGAAAATATGAGATTCATTCTTCACTTGAGAGGAGAGGAGAAGGAGGAGAGCTCTTGGGCACATATCTTGAGGAGGAGAAGGCGCATGAGGGTGAGGTTTGAGGAGGAGCCTTAGCTTAGGTTCTAGTCTACCATGGAGTGTCTACCATGGAGGTTGGCCATTACTTTGATGAAGGGCACATACTTCTAGAGAGGGGCGCAAGTGCTTGTGGAGGGGTGATCTCTTGGGAGAAGAGGCGCATCAAGCAAAGGAAGGGCACATCTTGAAGAGGGTTCTCTCTTGTTGGGTAGAGGCGCACTCAATGGGAGATGGAGGGCACATTGCAAAGGAAGGTGCATCACACTTGTGAGTTTTTGCTTGAGTAGGGGTGCACTTGAGCTAAGTGCGCACCACATCTTTGGAGGGAGGCTATCTTGAGAGGAGGGAGCTTCTACAAGGGCAAGACAAAGGCAAGCAAGGGTTCAAAGGATCAAGCTAAGGCAAAGTCAAAGCAAAGGAAAAGGGAAAAGGCTCAAAGGCTAGCAAAGGAAGAAGGGCGCACCAAGGCAAAGGGCGCCTTGCTTCAAGAGGATAGCAGGGAGGTCTTCAAGGAACTCCAAGGCATCTGAGAAGGGTTGCTATTGTAACAGGTTCACTTGTTTATGCTTTCCGTGTTGTACATTTTGCTTTGAGGCCTTCTATATACATCTACTCCAAACTGGTTTTCCCCATGGAGGGGTTTTTCCAGGGTCATGTTGACCAAAAACATGTGTCAATTTCATGCATGCTTAGAAGTGTAAATCAGCATTTAAAGTTGTAAAGATTTAGGAGGTAGTGTTATTTGTTTTGAGTATATTGTATGTGTTAACATTGGGATAATAAAACACTTGCAAGGGCACCTCAAAAGGACACTTAACCACCAAAACTGTGGGCAGAAAGTACTTGACTGCTTGCTGTCCTAAAACAGCAGCAAGGGACAGTCTTGAAGATAAAACTTAGAGCCACAAATCAGGTCAAGGACAGACCTGTTTTGGCAGCCTCATAGTACCTCGGAATTTCTACAATTTATCCTATACAGGTTGCTCTCTCTAACTCCAAAAACAAATGTCGTCTCTGAGCTAGATCCTCTGGGCTTTAGCCCTATGCTCATTCTGGAGTTGGAAAGATCGGGGTCATTGTATTGTTGAAATCCCTCTTACCAAGTTTGCAGGTTTAGTAGGAAGGACATTTTCATTTGGAAGAACTTGTGGGATTTTGATTTTGGATCATAGTTAGATTGGAGGACGTTAGCTCATCGGAAAGCTCATCTTACTTTGGACAGAGTGGGTATTTGGGGGTTTCAAAGGTTAATCCCTTCAAAGGATTTGTTTAAGATCAATATTTAGATTCAAGGTCTAATTTGGAGGGATCGGTGTTGTCTTTTTGGCAAGACAATACAGAATTATAACACAAATAAACTTTATTCCTTGTTGCATTAAAAGCATCCTTTGGCACTGGTTTTAAATAGACAGACTTTTATTCTTACTTGAAGAATTCCCAGTGTATGGACTTTCCACTTAATTTATAAACTAGAAGTTTTGTTTGGTTAGTCATCTACCAGGGATTGCCCATAAAAGCTCGTTTGGTGAAAAGGGGCCTCACAGATTATCAGTGCCTGGTTTGTGGTAAAATAAAGTCTCTTAACCACATTTTGTAGGAATGTCAGACAGCGCGAAGCTGTTGGCAGCAGGTTCTGAAGCAAGTGCCCTCTATATTTCAAGGGGCTATTTACTAGAGGGCTGCACTTTTGGGTGACTCCAAATAGTTAACTCTCTTAGCTTTTATGGGCCTTTGGAACTGTCTCAGAGTCGCTCATTTGTTCTCTATCTGGAAACATAAGTTCATGTATCTTTGACATCGAGGTTAGTTTTCGTCATTCTGCAGAATTTGGCATGAAGAGGTATGTACTTCAGGCTAAGGGTGTCTCCTTATTAGAGATGCCATGGCTGTATATGCTTTTGCTTATTTTGATTTGATTTCGGTTCTAATAGTGTTGAGGAAGAGTCTTTGAATTTTGTTTCTCCTTGTGCATACTCTTCCTTGCATATATCTATGCTTAATGTAAATATTATTTGTTTAATATAAGAAGTATTTTACGAATTTTTTTTGGGTGATGGGGCAAAGTTTTGGAGGCTAGAGTTGCCCCAAAAAAGCTTGGTGTAGGTGTCCAGAAATTGCAGATGTGGTGGGTAATTTGGCATCCAATGGAAGTAGATAGAAATACATCTTGTTACCACTCAATCTCACACTCAAAGATGAAAAGTCTTAACACCGAGATGGAGATGTGAAACTAGGAGGATGGCCATTGTTAGCTCACCATCACTTCTTTGCAGTTTAGACAAAGCCGTAGTCTAAACGATCTACATTTTGGCCCTTTTCTGGGAATATAATTTGTTTAATTTTGCCCGAAATTCGGCAAGAAATTGTTGGATCTGCAGATATGAGTGGTAAATTTTATAGAATCCAAGTGTCCCCGGGGTTTTTCAGCAAGCTGAATCCATTTATGCATTCAAAAATGCAATTTAAACAACAGAAAATTGTGATTTCACCCAAATTTATATTGCCGGATTCTTGCGAAAAGACCAAAACATAGAACATTTAGACAAAGTGGGAGTAAAGGGGACCTAACAACATGAACACATGGGAATGTAAGGTTTGAAAAAACTTGGGGATGGTGAGTGAAAGGGATCCAATGCCTTGTTGCTTGGGCTATGGAGTCATAGATTCCATCTAAGAGGGTGTTCTACTAAGGATTAGCAAACAAGGGATAACGAGATGAGAAGGGAAGGGCCTCACAACAAGAAGTCCTCAACCAAACTAAGTGCAGAAGTAGTTAAGATTTACACACCAACGTAGCTAGGGCTTTAAACATCTTTGTCTCTTGGACAAGGGGCAAACTCTTACTCACAATGGGATATTTAAGACTTTAGCTCCTCCTCTTCAAGAGAAATACTATTTGACTTATCTCTTACATTCTCAACCTGTAATCAAGCATACTAGAAATGTGCCTAGAACATATACCACACAATAAAGATTGTACAAATAAAAACCATAACTTAAACAACAAAGTTACCTTACTCCAATGCTTGGAGTGACATTTTCACAAGTTTCTCCCATTCAATCAACTCCAAGTACAAATGGAGAGAGCAAATCTTTACATAGATTTTAGCTCAACTCCTCTACAAAAAAAATATTATTTTCCGAGGAAAATATTAAAAATATTTACAAAAATAGCATAAGAGGGTGACTTAGGCCAAAAACCATAGAAAAGTGCTTGGATACAATGTTCTAGATGATTCTAGTGCCACATTCCACCTTCTTCCATCCTTATCTTCATGCAAAGGACAAATCTGGATGCCAATTGTCCTCCTCATGTGCATGGCACTCTCCAAGTGATAACTAACTCAATAAAATAATGAAAATTGCTTTCAATGTGCTAGGGCTCTTTGCTAGATGAGTGCATGGATGCCAAGTGTACAAGCTTCTTCATGAGGGCGGTTTCCAAAAAAAACCACTTCCAAACCATAATATTGCTCGGTCAAATGAGTAGGACGAATTTGAGTGGTTTGCCATGTGTAAAGGTCTAAGGATGAAGCCGTTCTTCTAGATATGCATGAAAATGCGAAGTGCCTTCCTGAGTTAACCCTTCTTGAAGCTTCTTTAACTAAGAAACCAACAAAATATCTCCTTTAGCATGTACACCCTTGAAATTTGAGCAATGGTCCA
>JASDQU010371026.1:126516-168420 GCA_032191745.1 Picea mariana
GGCTGATGCCTTATCCAGGAGGCCATCCATCTTTGCCATAATAGGGGTAACAGTTGACTGGAAAGACCATCTGGTGATGGAGTATGCAGAGGATCAGTTTGCATGCCATCTACTGGACGGACAGGTACAAGATGAAGATTTCAAGGTTATAAATGACCTCATCTATTACAAAGATCGAATCTTCTTGGTTCCTAGATCGACATTCAAGGCTAAAGTGTTGCAGGCTTGCCATGACTCACCAATGGTAGGACATCCGGGGATCAGCAAGACGTACAGGCAGGTGAGAGAAAGGTTCTCTTGGAAGGGTCTCAAGGAGGATGTGATTAAGCACATCAAAGAGTGTACTACATGTCAGGAAAACAAGGATGAGCACACGCACCCAGCAGGACTCTTGCAACCCTTGCCCATTCCAGAGCACAAGTGGGAAAGCATATCCATGGATTTCATCACTGGACTGCCAAAGACGCAAGGGAAGGACTGCATATTTGTAGTGGTGGACAGGTTAACAAAGTTTGCACATTTTTTTGCCATAGCTACTGACTTCAGTGCAACACATGTGGCTGAACTATTCTTCAGGGAGATTTTTAGGTTGCACGGCCTACCCAAGACCATTGTCAGCGATAGGGATAACAGGTTTATGAGTACTTTCTGGGAGGAGTTATTCAGGGTGGTTGGTATGGCCTTGACCCCTAGCACCATCTATCACCCTCAGATGGATGGATAGACAGAGATAGTCAACAAATGGGTGGAGGGCTACCTCAGAAGCTATGTGGCGGGGCAACAGAAAGCATGGGCCAGATGGTTGCATATGGGACAGTATTGCTACAACACCACCCAGCACATGTCCATTGGCATGTCACCATTCCCAACCTTGTATAGCTATGATCCTTTATCGTTTGTGGAGATTGCGTTTGGTGACAGCAGGGCATCTATGGTACAGGATTGGATCGAGCAGAGCCAAGATATTCTCAGGGAACTGAAGGATCATCTGCAAAGGGCACAAAACCAACAGAAGGTCCAAGCAGACAAGCACCGAGTTGATCGTACCTTTGAGGTTGGCGACTTAGTCTATCTGAGACTGCAACCATATAGGCAAGCTTCCATTAAAATAAGCGGAGCGGAGAAACTGCAGCCACGTTTCTTTGGGCCCTATAGGGTCAACAGAAAGATAGGGGTCGTAGATTATGAGCTGGAGCTTCCATAGGGCAACAAAATACACAACATCTTCCATGTCTCCTGTCTTAAGAAAGCCCTCAACCAACACATCAAACCTATTGAGGTATTACCCCCCATGGATGAAGAGGGACAACTTATTCTAATTCCGGAAGAGATATTGGAAATCCGAGAGAAGAGTCTCAGAAACCAAAGCATCAAGGAGTACCTGATCAGGTGGAAGGATTTACCCATTGAGGATGCCACTTGGGAAAAGGAGCACGTGGTTAGAGAAACAGGTTTGGAATTGCTTGAGGAAAAGCAATTTCAAGCAGGGGAGACTGTAATGTCCCCCACCTCTTAGAGAGGTGATGAGGAGACTCAGTGGCCTGGGCACCCCCACTAGGTCATAGTCTCACACTGAGGGGGGAGGTCAACTAGACTAAAGTTATATTTTTAAGTTGACTTGAGAAAGGAAAAGGATAAAAGGAGTAAAAGACAACTCAACAGAAGAATAGAAGTTAACCCTAGGAGTTAACCTAACTCAACAGAGAATCAGAAGGGAAAAGTATAAGTAAGAGGCTGGGGTGCACCTATGAGGCATTCCGATTTTGGTATATTTCTTGTTAGTGCTCTTGAGCATTCAGTTTGGGGGTTTGCTGTACAAACCCTTGTGAGAAAATCAATGGTGAAATATCCACTCACCTTGTTCTACAGCTTGGTCTCGGGGATGAAATATTCCTCCACACCATTCTATTCTCAGCCTATTCCCTTCTATAGCTTCAAAAGATAGTAGGGTCGTACTGTTGGGGAATTTCCAGCAAGGGCACACCATACCCTTGAGGAGGGTTCAATTTAGCCATACAGGAGGGCACAACCCTCTTAGAAGATTTCACAGTTGGAGAGGTTTGCCTTGGACGTTGGGCTTGAAAATTTAGGAGGAGAACCCCACTACCCTGATCTATTACTTGACTGAGTTTGGGCTCATTTGGAGCATTCTTCCATCACGACCGAATTATTGAGGGCTTCAGTCCCCACTTGGAGCATGGCACTCTCTAGTTGGAGGGTTTGACATTCAGATCTGCTTGGTACTGGTATTCATTACTTATCCAACCTTTAGAGGCTTCTTTTGTATTGTCGAGAGCATTTTGTAGTAGCTCATATCTGTTGTTTGTACAACCATCTGAGGTTTATGCCGGATCGGCCATCTATTGTATTGATCCTACATTGCTTATTATAAAAGGGTGAGATATTTACTTGTTCTTCTATATTTTGAATGTATGATGATCTTCATGTGTTGAATGAATCTTGTATGCACTTAATAACTCAATAAACACCTGCACATTGACAAACCAGTGGAAGTTAGTGATTCCAAGCCAGAATTGGGCTTGGGATCATTACATTGAAGGAATTGACTATAATGAAACAATTTTCCCTTTAGCAAAAATGAATTCCATTTGCTTTGTTCTATCCCTTCTAGCCTCACATAAATGGGAGGTCCATTAGATGGATTTCAAATGTGTCTTCTTGCATGGGGATTTGCAAGAATAAATCTACATTGAATAAAATCCTGGCTATGTCCAAAATGACTCTAGCCTTGTTTGTCACCTTAATAAATCTCTTTATGGTACTAAGAAATATCCTCGAGTTTGGTATGTGAAAGTGGATATCTTTCTTCTTGATATTGACTTGTCTAGATGTCATTATGACCTCATGAAATCCATTGGAAAACAACTAAGAGGATACTTCATTATGTTCAGGGTACAATTCAATTCGAGATACATTACAGTTCAGGGGGGGGTCCTTTATTGATTGGTTTCACTGATTCAGATTGGGCCAACGACCTTGATGATCAAAAGTCTACTGCAAGGTATGTTTTCAACCTTGGCTTAGGACCTCTCACTTGGGCCTGTAATAAACAACATGCTATTTCTCTTTCTTCAGTAGAAGTAGAGTATTGAGTAGTGGTTAATGCAAGTCATAAATACTTATGGTTTTGATAGATCCTTTCATATTTTGGATTCCAACATCAACATATGAACAACCTATGGTGCAACATTCAGAGTGCCATCAAGATCACCAAATATCCATTTCAACATCACTGCAACAAACACATTGATATACACATGCACTTAATCAAAAAGCTAATTCATGATCGAGTTATTGAAGTGATCTTCTGCCCTACATAAGATCAAGTTGCAAAAAATTTCACAAAGTCTCTTACAGAAGAAAATTTTTCCAAACTTAGATCTATGTTAAGAGTTCATGAAGTTGTCATTAAGGGGGAATATGCTATTATGCCTCCTTACTTCTCCTATTGTGTTTCCTTTGTAACTCCTTCAATCCTATCCAAAGTTGGTCTTAAGGGGGGATGTTACAATAATTAGACACTTATGAGTTAGTTAATATCGACTTGGTCTAATGTGTCATTAGATAAACATGTGTTTATTTAGTATGCATTTGTAGTTAGGTAATATGATGGTCACGATATGTTCCCGACATAGAGTGATCCACTGGTTCATATTCTTATTGATATTAATGGCTATATTGATCTGTGGATTAACACCTGATTGGTCCATGATATTTATTTAAAGAGCACAGAGGGTCATTTTCTGATGATCGATTGTGAGAAACTCTTTTGTAAATCTCTATGTAATATTTTGATGGGAATTAATAAATTTCTCCAAGTGGCCACATTAGCTGGGCCCATGGATGTTTCCTCGTAGGGATTTTACCACGTCAAAACATCATTGAGTTGATATTTGATATGGTTGTGTGAGTGGTTATTGAAGGTGTTCGTCCTCTGTTGGAATACCTGTGTTGTCGAACAACACCGAGGATGGTGTAATTTGTAGGGGGAGGGGAATGTAACGTCCCCATTTTTAATCCCCGGATTACCGATATGTAATGTAAATATGATGTATGGTTGTGGGCCTTAATATGTAGTATGCAAACATTGCATATCATGATAATAAAATAAAATGTGATTCCAATTTCATATGGACATGGATACAGTCACGGGGGTTGATTTTTCCACAAGAGAGGAGGGGTCTAAGGGGGTTTTTATTCATGTGCATTAAATCCAAAAACATTTTCCTAAGATTATTGATTTGAGTGAACCTTTTAATTTTTCCCTTGAGTGTATGAGATCCCAATCATTGAACACATGTAAGAGGGTGGGTGTGAGGAGTCACATCCCATAGTTATTGGGAGCATGGGGATGAAGTACAATCAACATTGGGCAGCGTGAGAGTCAACTAGCTTGGGGGAAAAGGAATTTTGTATGGAAAATGAGGGTAGTTTTTAAAAAAGGTTTGGGACAATTATAGGGAGTTGAGTGTTGGAATTGGAAGATAGCCATAGTGGGTTTTTTTGGAATCTCGTGGGAGTTGTATAATGCATGAAGAAGTAGGTTGTTAGGTCTATAGTGTGATTTTCACTGTGCAAAGAAAATGATTTGTTTTTGAGAGTTTCTTGTTGCACACATAATTCCCTGGAGTTCCCAAAAAGAGATATTCCTAGCCAACCTATTCCATAGCTCTGGAGGGAAGGGAGGTAGCTTGAGGGATTGTGTAGAAGAGAAGGGGGTCCCATTCCTTGGGTTTTTCATGTTGTGGGGAAGATAGCTGGTGGATTGGGATGGTTGTAGGAAAATATCTTGCTATAAGTGGACAATAAACACCCTTAGGAGACACCCTTTCTTGTGAATTTTAAGCCCCAATTTAGGGGTGACTTGCTGTTGAGATTTGAATCAACAAGTCTATGGTTGGGTGCAACCTCCTTCCTTTGCAGTTGGTTCACATTTGATTTAAAATATGAGTATTTCATCTCTTCTCAACGTTTTATTTATGGTTTATATTGTTGTGTATAAACTCTATGTTTTTGAGAAATTAAAGGTTGTTATGTGTATGTTTAATTAGATACATTCATGTTTATAGGAATTTCTGTTATATGCATGTACATTTTTAGTCTGTTGCATGTTTATAATTTAATGGTATTAGAAAAATAAAATCCCAAACTTTTGTGTTTAGTAGTGGGGGGATTTACACCTACTCTCATCAAGTTCAAATGTAATTATATGAGTGTTTGAGGGATTAAATCTGCCACTTGTGGTCAATAATGCTTTATGTTTCACATGGATTCTCTTAAGGATCTAAAGGATAGACATAACACATGGTGCTTGAGCCAAATTCTCAATAATACTATAATTGTGAGTAGCTTGGGAATTTGGGTTGTGCATAGACCTTTGTAAGACAACTTTAGGGGGATAAACATCATATCATTGGATGGACTCTCTATCTTTAGAGAGTCACTTGGCAGGGATGAAGAAAGATCCTTGTCAATAGGACCACTTTATATACTGTCATAATGATGATCTATAATCTAAATATGAACATCTTGTTCACACATGTAATTGTTAGAATTCATGGTATTTACCCCTTGCGGGGGATTTCCTTGTGTGCCCCGTTGTGGAGGTGCAAGGTTTTTTGCAACTATTTGTTTTTGTTGCAAGGGAGAATTATTTTTTAGGGAGATTTGTTGTTGTTGGGATCCACACTAGGCTAAGTATCGATGAATCTTATTGTGACGAGGAAAATCTTTCTATGGCTAGGGGAAAACCACAACAGATGGAAATGACTGCAGAAATCAACTCTATTCTCAAGTATGCTATATAAACAAATATTCTAGTGAGACAAGATAAAAGGTCTACCTTGTCTAGACTTTTGATGAAGTCCACCGTTGAGCACTTGACCCAAAGCAATATACTTGCAACTAGTCCTCAACAACCAAGTAGAGCAAGCATATGGTGATAATATATGATGTTAGCACATTCAATAGAAGAATCCATTAACATACATAACAAATACGCCCATGGAATAATAATTCAAATATTTGCAAGATATCAATTGGATGAGAAAATAGTATTTCTATTAAGATATGATCAACATAAGTGAATAAATTATAGACTTCCATGTCGGCATGGTTAAGAACCGAGAAACTAAGTTCCTTCCAGCTGGGCCTCCACCACTTCAATCCTCCACCAAAGGCAAGCTCATGTAAGAGAGACAATGGAGTTACCACTCAATAAGGGAAGAGCTTGGGGGATAAACACTATGTTTAGACTTAAAGGATAAAGGGATGTAGACTCAATTTGAAGTGAATAATTCCTCCAGAGTAACTTTGCTCTCAAAGTTGAATTCTTTCTCCTCTTTTCCATAGCTCGGAATTGGCCCATTTATAGCCTTCAAGTGGAACTGAAGGGCCAAGTCGGGATGTTCCCAATATATGGAAGGCCAAGGATCATTAATCTCCTGTCATGACATGCAAACCCGACACCATTTTTCATTTATGGGCACATTTCTCGATGTACGCGGGCTGTGGTGGTGCAATCTGCATATACGCACGTTGTATAGTAGGAAAGGTACGTATATGTGGAAAATGTGTTTTTAGCTCTGGGATTTGCAAAAAAGGATGAAACG
This sequence comes from Picea mariana, assembly GCA_032191745.1. Taxonomy (NCBI): domain Eukaryota; kingdom Viridiplantae; phylum Streptophyta; class Pinopsida; order Pinales; family Pinaceae; genus Picea; species Picea mariana. Next base: position 133,149 of record JASDQU010371026.1, read on the forward strand.
TTTGCATAGGGAAATGGCAAAAGGCCTTCTGTGCAAGATTGCATAGGGTGAGGAAAATCTTGCTATAATAGATGCCCCCTAATGTGTGAGGTCACAGGAGTATTTGTGATGGACGAAATACATTATTAAAACCCAGAAGTTGAGTGATGGGGAACCAGTTGGAAGAACTAGTTTCTCATTACAATATGCATTAGCTTTGCATACATGGCTTCCAATTTGAATTACACTGCAGATCCATGTGAAAATATACGAAAAAACCGTCCATGGCCATGAATAGGAAAATACAAATGCAGTTACATGAAAAAGGCTATCATAGTCACAAAAAAGGCCCAAGAGAACAAGTCTCAAAATCAATCTGAAGATATCTGTATACAATGGAGCACAATTTGATCTCCCATGATCATTGAATTCATATAGGTACTAGTCCAATGAAAAGGAAGCAACAACTCAGGAAAGTTGCAACCACATACTGATGTCTTCAAGTCTTCTACACAATCCACTAAAGGTGCAAGTCTACATCATTTGAATAAAGGAGTTGAGGTCAAACACAATGAGACATCGTTTGATGCCGATCATTGAGGTATATCGTTAACAAATGAGAGACAACCTACTGATGATGAAAGTAGGTATCAAGGCACTGAGTACATTCCTAAAAGTGTGAATAAATGAGTTGGGGTCGAACACTTGAAGAATCCATTGATCAGGAGACATTGATGTATTCCCAACTATCGAAGGCGAGAGAACCTCCCACTAATGACTGCAAGCCTCAAGGTACTCATAGCATTATAGGTCTCATATCCAGAATAAATGAGCCGAAGTCGATGGAAAGAGACTCGCTGAAAGGAGAGCATTAAGGCATCTCTCATCATTCAACACGAGGTACAAAGTAGGAGCTTCATGATTTGGAGGAAATCAGACGAAGACCATGTTCACAAACCAACGACCATGTGCATCTTTCACATGTGCCAAGTGCAAGCGGTACACAAAAAAGACCCTCTAAATAGCATCCAATGAGGAAAACTGTTGACAAAGGCAAGGAAACCACCAGTAAGGCTAATGGAATCCAAGACACTACACAAAACCCAATGTGTGAATAGATTTCTTTCCATTGAACATAAGGGAGACCACCCAGTCAATGACCAATGATGAAATGTCGATTGCTGGGTTCAAGGTTACCTACCAATGAGAAAATTAGGACTAGGGTGCATGATAGGACTACAACATCATGAGATTCTGAGACAAACTGAGGGTTTGGCAGACATGCAAAGTCAAAATTTATGAGGAATGGACAAAACAGGTTGATATACATCTGTTGAACAAGAGCATGAGACATATGGAAGACTTTGACAACATAGACTCAATGATGAAACCATGAGATGCAAGAGGCATCAATCAAATTCTCCATAGGGAGTCGGGACTGGAAGAGTAACTAGTTGGTGGAGAAAACTCTCTGTAACGAGCTCAACTTCCTAAGGCCATGCTAAAACCAAAATCATGATGACAAATGGACTCAATAACTTTGTGCTCTTTTCAAAGGCGACACAATTGCTGCTAATAGAAGATAATACTCCCCTCCCGCCCATCTTTTTTTGTTTTTTCATAGGCAAATGAATGCTATGATACGAAGGAGGAAACGAGTGTCGCAAGTAAGAAAAAATAGTTCCAACAGTGGAACATACCTATGCTCAATGCAAGGAGGTGCATGCAGGATATGGACACTCGGGGGAATGTTCCCTCCTGGATATAGGGTGTCAAATTGCGAAGGATATAAATGAAGCTATGCTTGGTTGAGGATGCAAAACTATTGAGGTAAACAGTTTATAATGCAAAGCGAGAACCAACTATAGGCTCAATACTGCAAGAAAGGGCATGAGATGCAATCACAACTTAATGCCAAAAAATGTCCTTTTTCATAATCGTAGTCTACTTGGTTTTAAAAATGGATAAACTTGTACCAAATAGACGTCCTTTCAAATCCAATTTACGAGTGTGAAATAGACAAGTTCACTCAAAAATCTTTTCTCTTTTTGAAAACGAGTCAGAAAAGAGATTAAATCAAACTTTGTTGGGAGTCCTCTAAGTATAGGTCATCATGTTTATGAGTGAGAAATCAGGCTCAACATAAATTCATGTATTATCTATAAGGGACTCCCGGTCCTATGGAAAAATCTCGGCATGGGAACCAAATGGAGCAGAGAATCTAACTAGGGTACCCATGTGTGGTAAGTCTCTACCATTTGATGATGACATGTCTTATAACAGATGGAAGGTTCTATGTCACAACAAATGGGTTCATACCTAAGGCATATGAGTAACAGTTATAGGACAATGCAAATGTGCATGATGGAATGGATACATATCCTATATGTTGGGTAGCGAAAATATCTTCTCGTGGTTATGAACAATCAACATAATGCTAAAATCCACAAGAATCCCTGGTGAAAACTACAAAAACCAACTCAATCCACTGTTGTATTAGTCCATTAGGAGAAAATACAATACAAAATTATAGAAAGTGGGTAAAAATTGCTATAAATAGTAACAAAAACCAAAATTTACTATGTCATTTTGACTTTTTACCCAAATAGTGAAAATTGGACCAAATTACCTCCGATCTTCGACTGGTGACTGCAGGAGCGTCGAGTGACAGAATCAAAGACTGCCTAGACCAGGTAATTCCTCTTCCCCTCCTCTTCCTTTCTAGTGGATTACATTTTTCATTTATGTTTCAAATTTGAGTTAATTAAGCCACAATTGTGAATGCTGCAACCCGCGTACAAGTCTGTAAACAAGGTTTTTGATGGTTGCTAACTCAAAAATTGATGTTTCTCTGGAAGGAGGGTGCTAGAATGGAGGGAAAGGGAACATGAGGAGGTAGATGCTACTATGGAAAGAGATTCAGGGGCTCAACTAGCCTTGAAAAGATGTGGGTTGTACAAATTTTGGGCACTCAAAGGGATGAGGGCCCAGGTGAGGTTGCTACAGTTTCTTGTGGATTACTGGGATCTAGATAGTGAGAGCTTCAAACTCGATGGGAAACCATTGAGGATTGAAGTCGAAGATATATATTTCTTGATTGGATTATCGTGTAGGGGTGAGGTGGTGAACCTAAAATCCCGGGGAGATGGGAGCGCTAGGAAGATAGAAGAGTACATATACGCTCACTATATAGCAGGGACCGAAAAGGCCGAGAGTCAACTCTCCATTCGAGCGATAAAAAATATCAGCCTCAAGATTATTGTCCTTGTTTTGACCAGGATCATAGGATCGACTTCTTTGCACCAGTCATCGAGGCCACTCATGTTCTAATCTATAGAGTGCTTGAGACCCATGGTGTACGATTGGTGCACCTCACTACTGGCTAATATGAAGAGCCAGTTGACAGAGTGCAAATAGGGTGACAAGAGGAACTTCGGGTTTGCCTCTATATTATGTAGATTTTTCTTTGAGTGGGTTCCAGGTTTGGGACCTAGAGTCAAGATCATTCCTAGAGGACCTCGTGATCCATCCATGGCACGGTGGACTAAGGTAATGAGATGACAGGGGGGAGGTAGGATGCCCAAACCCTACAACGATGATTTATTTTACTGGTGGAGGCGATAGGTCATTGCTCTGGATGACTACCCCTATGTAGGGATCAACCAAAACTTGCATCGACGCAACCACTTCTTCAACCTTTGGTTGAATAGGATGTGAGAAAACAAGGTCAAGAGATGCATCACCTCCAAAAATAGGAGTGTTGTCGATCGAATATTTCATCGATATGACCGTTGGTTGAACATGATGCGAGACAACAAGGTCAAGAGATGCATCACTCTCTGAAAGAGGAGGGGTGTCAACCAAAGATTGCATTGACATGACGGTTGTATCAACCCAGGAATATTGGGAAAAAAAAGATGACTCCGATCCTAGAGGCCCCCCAGGAAAGTACTACGCTTTTGGTATCAAAGCAGTAGCAGGGCATAAACGAGTAAGGTGATTTCCTTCGTAAGTCCTGCAAAGGAATTTGGGCTTACGTCTGACACGTCTAGGCTTCTCAATTGTATGAATTCCCCCATCATGAATTTTAGTGGCTGGTGACATTCTCTCAGCATGACTGGTAGAGGCTGGTAGAAAATCTCCAACATGACTAGCAAAGGCTAGTAGAAAATCTCCAACATGACTAGCAGAGGTTGGTGATATAATGCCAGTATGACCTACAGTGAATGGACTTATGGACATGGTGGGTTGTGGAATTTAAGACCAAGGTCCAGGGAAAGAATGGTTTTGAGGCATTGTAGGTCAGAAAGGGTCCTGGTATACACCCTGTCCCTGTCTGATAGGATAATATCCTCCTCCATACTAATTCATAAAGGGTTGTAAGGCCATCGACACAGAGGAAGCCACTTGCGAATAGAAAGAAACATGACAAGGGTTACTCATGTGAGGATATATGTTTCCCCCAGATGAAGGAACTTTGTGAAAGGGGTTGCCCATACTATGAAAATAAATCCCCTCAGATGAAACACTAGAGGACAGGCGAAGGTTCGCCATGGAAAAAGCATTCGTAGGAACCAACATAGCGGAAGAAGGATATGTGGATGGAGTGTAATAAGTAGAATGACCGCCCATTTGAGCACTTGATCCTGGAAAAGTGAATTTGTAGGAAGGAAGATTCCAACCTCCTACCATAAGAGTTGTTTGAGGGATATGACTCCCACTAAACAGAGAGGGAGAACAAGGAGGCATCATGCCCCCAAACCCAAAACTTGGATTCACATAAGGAGGTGAGACATAGGATGGAAAGTGCGAAGACATATCTGACATACCATGAGAAAAATGATTAGAGACCCAAGGCATTGAATGAGTACCATAATTTTGCATACCATTATGAAAAGTGAGCAGATTCATCCCCATGAAATGAGTGAACATCATGGGGGGGGTAGCGATAAATGAGGGAGCCAAAGGAACTCCACTATCCATGATAATTAAAAATCAGTATAAAATCCTAAGGCCAACTAGTAATCAAAGAGAACACCAAAAATAATCAAACAACCAATATGCACACAAACATGATAAAGTGGTTGAAAGGGGCCATTCTCCCTAAAGTAGGTATGTATCGCCCAAGAGGGGCCTGAGACTCTCTTCTAAAGATCGAAGGTAACATAATCAGTTATAAGGGCCCTCATGGGATTAACAACTAGTCGATCAGATCCCCTTAGAGAGGTAACCCTCCATAAAGGCTGTGAGGAAAATCTTGATATAAATGTTATAATTCATGGTATTTACCCCTTGCGGGGGATTTCCTTGTGTGCCCCATTGTGGAGGTGAAAGTATTTTTGCAACTATTTGTTTTTGTTGCAAGGGAGAATTGTTTTTTAGAGCGATTTATTGTTGTTGGGCTCCACACTAGGCTAAGTATCGATAAATCTTATCCATATGAGGGCATTTATGACTAAGATGATCTGTAGTGTAGATCTTGCAAGGAAATTTCATTTACTTTTTCTCATTTGTGCCTCTTGCATTAACATTAGTATCCGGGGCAATCCCTTTCCCAGAAGTAGAATTTTTCTTTTTGTTCTTCTTCTTTCCTCCAGGTTGTTGATTTTTATTCAGATTTGTTGGTACAATTGAATGAACATTAAAGGTTTGGGTAGGGACCACAGAATTTTGCAATGCTGGCACAATCATAGGCATATTATGAGAGATAGTCATTTGTGACATATTTCCCATTACTAGCTAGTGGACGCGTGGGAAACAAAACCAATAACACCATCAACATGTGGTCCCAGGTTAGGTTTAGGAGGGTTTGTTTTTGACTTAGGAAAATGAGGTAGCAACTCATAGAATGTTCCAGACTAAGAATAAACTAAATCTAGTTTCCGAGTGTGTAATATAACTTTATTTTTGGTTAGGGATCCTAACATTGTGACATCCTTGGCGATATTAGGCAACAAAGTCTTAACAAACCAATCTACTAGAAATCATTTCAAATTTTCAACTATGATGAGCCTATGATGCCATATCCCTTCATGGATGTGATCAGATATATGAGTGGCGTTGCTTTTATGCAAGGATATCAAGAGCTCTATTCCAGTTTCATAATGGATAGGAAGTTGAAAATGGGTCAATAAGGCCATCACTAAAGATGAAAAATCATCAAATGAAGCAACTAGTAACTCAATGTACCACTTAGCGGTGCTCCCGATCAGGGTGCATTGAAAATATGCAATCTCACACTATCATTCAACAAGGATTTAGATGAAAACCAAAAGTTTAACTCATGAAATGGGTAGAAGGATCTTCTTTATACTACCCTTCAAAATTGGGTATGTTTGATGGTAATTTAGTAAGTATAACTAACCAAGATGGGTGATGATTAATGAGGTCATTTGTCAATAGGGATAATCACAATGATTTTAAGGTAGTCAAGAATGGAAACTGAGTGTTGGAAAACATATTATGGTTGATAAAATATAGGCCTTGCAACCTGAATGGAATCATAGATCCCCCTATTAGCACCGTAATTTTTATAGTTAGAGTCAGTCCTAGATGAGTCGTAGTTCGTGTGTCAAAGCGTGTGAGGTCAAGAATTGAATAACAAATGGGTCGAATTCAACAAGTAGCAGGTCTGTCCCTTGGAGTCGGGAAAGGGCTTAATGATTAGTTATGTGGGACTTGTAAAGGTCCCTTTCCCAAAATATAGAGCCCTATCATAAAAGGGGAATTTACGCGCCATAGATTGAGGAAATTTGTTGGGATAAAGGTCACGTTGATGGATATAATGAACATCATCACCTAATTATGAAGTCAGAAAGGTAAAAAATCACGACACTCATATCACGTATACTCTTTCGCTCTTATCATATGTACTTTGCACACTTCGAAGGGTAGCCGTCGCATGAGTTTGCGGTGAAAATCTTCAGGGTGCTTCCAAAATTCTCGTCAACATGGATTTATCATCCTCTTCCATGATTCCATTCTTTACCCATTCAAGTATAAATATTGGTCACCCTGCATACCTCTTCTTTACCTTTCGAGTTTGTGTGTTGTCTGTGGTTTTTTCTCCAAGTCCTGGAGCCCTTCGCTGTGGGAAGGATGATTGCCATTGTTTGTATCGTGAGTCTATTCATTCATGTTTCTGCGTCCCCTTCATCATTCTTAGTAAACGTTTAAAGTATGTTGGAGTTCACTGCGAACTAGCGTGTTGAAAAATAGTTCTTCTCGCGATCATCCTTTCTTGTTTGGAGTTTCTTCCTGTTGCGCTGAATTTCTTTCTGCGCCTAAATTTTCTGTCTCATGACAAGTCTCCCAGTACCTTACCACTGTGTCAAAATTTTTCCATCACGATTCCCTACTGCGACGAGCCTCCCATTGTTGTTTTTCACCATGTCGATCTCCTACTGTGCCAAAATTTTCCATTGCGCCTTGTGGCCGTGCAGTGGACTCTCGGGGTTGAGTTTTTCTTGTCGCGCAAAATTTCTGTCACTTCCTTTCTGACAGGTCTTTGTGAAGTACATCATTCTCTTTTACTACGCAGAGAGGGTGTTACCGTTCACTACCGCGCACGTGAAACAAATACACATTAGCATCATAACAACATCCCAAAGCATACAAAAGAAGGCCCAAAGTTTCAGGGCCATGAGGTCTGAGCCTCAAGACCTCGCATTAATTAATGAATATCTAGAGATCACGACATATTTTGAACATGTCAGATGTATTCGCTATTGTGAAAAGATCAAATGGTACAATGTGAAACTGGATGAACAGTTCGCCCTCAAGTTTAATGGGTTCTGCGCGACCATTGCAAGAATCACCTTCCAAGTGATAGAGGAAACTCTGTCAATTGTGATGGAGATCCCTCCGCGTGAAGAAAAGTGGTTTAAAGGCATGCCTTTAGATGTTTTGTGCTATGAAGACTTCATCAAGCCCAATTGCCTAAATGGGAAAATCAGAGCAGGCATTCCAAGTCAGTACCTCCGGGAGCCTTTCCAAAAGCTCCTAAAGGTAATCATAAGGTATTTCACCTGTGAAGTAAGGTTTGACAGAGTATACCCATATCACATCAGGCTGCTGATGCACTTCACGGGGAAAAAACCTTTGAATCTACCTTTATTCTTGCATAAAATCCTAGAAAAGATGGCAGACAACGTCCAGGCCGAGGCTGACTAGCTGTGGAAAAATTTATTCCATTTGTCATTGATCAAGTTGTTGGTGGTTGTTGGCCCTTGGTTATGGAAGGAAGCAAAGATTAAGGAAAGAAGCGCGAAGTACGAACTGCACGGAAAGCACATTGGCTGAGATTGGTTCAAAGTGGCCAAAGAAGAAGAAAAGAAGGAGAGAAGTAAGAGAAAGCGATCTTTTGAATGAGAAGACCAAGGAAGATAGATCAATAAGGAAGATGGATTGCAGACAACTCAACAAGAGGAAAAATCCATCAACGAGTGTTTGGATCACCTCGCAGGAAAGAAGGAAAGACAGGCTAGCGAAGCCCTGAAAACATGGGTCAAGTTGACCTAGGGTTTTGGAATTTTAGGGTTTTGAAACCTAGGTTTCTGCCTAAGGTTGTCCGAGAGTCATTGTAATGTATAAATAAAGGTCAAGAGGACCTAGGATGGGTTCAATTATGTAATGAGTGATTATTGTTGTTGAGAGAGAGAATTATTCTGTTAAAAGAGAGTTTGTGTTGTAAGATCTTCAACTAGGTGCGAAGATCAACCCTACAGTTGGGTGCGCAGAGAGGGGAGAGAGAGAAAGAGAGAGATATCTGCAAGCTAAGTGCGCAGATAGAATTGTATTTTTTCACATAATATATCAAGAAACATAGTTCCATGGACATAACCCTAAGGAGAGGGTGAATCACGTATATCTTGTTGTTTTGTGTGATTAATGTTGTGTTCTTTTGCTTCTGTTATTCTGTTATTGTATCATTGTATCAAATCTGAGCTATAGTTCACGCAGTAGGATTAAAGGAGATAAAGAGTAACTGGGTTGCTATGTGTTAGTGTTTTGGGCCCACTTTGCATTTCCTCTGGTTGTAGACACCTGTGTCCCGCAATCCCCTATCACTACTTCAGGTGTGACTGCATCTGCTTCGCAGGTGTTGCCGAAAGGGCCAGTAGTTATGGATTGTTGGTGCGCTATTAGAGTTGAACCCTGGGTCTGCCCCTATGCCAACAAATGGTTCCGTTGCCAGGACCAAGATATTCTTGAGGGAATGTCAAGGTGGTTTCCATTGAAGACAGAGATTTAGAAGCTCAGAACAAGAAACCTAATCTTAGTACAAAGGATTGGTTGGGAAGGCATATCTTTATCAATATCCACAATATCTTCTTTGGAGGGGTCCATCAGGAGCTATACGAGTGGCTAGCCAAATTAGCAGATACCCAGTTTGAAATCAGACTCAGACCACCTGTGGTTTGGACGTCAATGCTGATCAAGAAGGTCAAGAGAGTTGATAACGCCATGTCAAGAGTAGTCGATCACTAGTTTGATAGTACCATTGGAGGGTACATTATTGAGTTTTCTATTGACATAGTAGAATCATATAGCCAAGCAGAGAGATATTTCTTTAAGGGACCTAGAGGAAAATTTTTACATTTTCTGAATTTGCAGATCAAGATGTTATTACATGAGAAGAAAATCTTCAAGATACAGTAATCAGTTGGAATAAAGAGATAATGTTCAAGAACTCAAACAACGACATCGACATAGAGGTTGGACACACGCGCAATGGGAGATCATTCAAAGAATTTTCTTTGGTGAACCTGTTTGAGCAGGGTCATGAGCCACTGACACAAGACGAAGGGTTCTAAAGTGGAGAAGAAGAAGAGTTGGTGAATGAGGAACATTCAGAGTCCGTTAGGGCAGAAGAAGGGAAGACTGAAGAACCTCACAGAGAAGAGTCAGAAACTTCAAGAACTGCGCAGACTGTTGAAGTAAGTACTATTACTCCTCCTATTGTTTTAGCAACATTAAGTAACCAGAGTAACCTAAGTTATCAGAGCACTGGTACAAGTGGTTAAGTGCATACTCAGTCAAGAAACCTAGGAATATCTATGGCAGATGAGATGAGGTTACCCACCTTTAGGGGAGATGGATCTAAAGATCTTGATCAAAATTGGTTCTTATGTGAAGATGTATGGAGTATTAAGAATGTCACTGACGAAGTTGTTAAGAGAGATCATTTTAGTACTACCTTGAGAGACCATGCACTGAGATGGTACATGAAATTTGTCCAAGGAGTTATACAACCTAAACCGCTAAATGACATTAATACTATGTTGATTACCGAATTCAAGAAACCCAAGCCGGAGTCGCAGTGAATTACAGAGCTGAAATAAATTAAGAAGAGAGTAGCTGAACCTGTTTGGGAGTTTGATCAGAGGTTTAAGACCCTGATAGGTCATTTGAGTTTTTAGATTCCAGATGAACAAAATAAAAAATGGTTCATTGCTTCCCTCTTGCCACACATCAGAGTCCCTTTGATGAAACAAAAGACCGCTTCACAGAATGAGGCATTGGAGTTCGCCATGAAACTAGAATCAACCCCTATGGGAGAGTCTAGCTCAAGTATGAGTCAAATTTTGAGTCATCTAACTAGATTATCACTGCAGGTCGAAGATATGAAGAAAGATAAGGGGAAAGATAAAATAGAAGATATCTAGTGTATCAGATGCAAATCAGAGGGCCACGAAAAGGAGCACTGTCCTCTATTTCATGAGTACTTGGCTTTAGGAGCTCCGAGCCCTTTGAAGCAGGTTAATCTACCTTGGTGCGAGGTATGTAGAAATTGACATCACCCTCGTGAATGTTATTACATGCAAAAATATGTCCAGACACCTACCAACCTTTACTGCACATTTTGTAAATCTATGGGGCATGATGAGAAAGATTGTAGGGCTTATGACCTCTTGCATGAAATATCAATAGACACATATATAATTCAAGGTGACGTATAATAGGAAGGAAATACTACGTAGTTTAACTCCCCAGGAAGAGGAAACTTCAACCCTCGTGGTGGATTTAGAGGAAGATGAAGAGGAGGAGGTATGGGTTGAGGTTGAGGTCAGATCGTTTTTTATAACTATGCACAACTAAGACATTTGGAAAGGGATTGTTAGAACCCTTGTACCAATTGCATCTACTGAAACTCATTTGAACATGTTTTTGAAGATTGTCATGTGTTGTTAGCCAAACTTCAAGAGAGATGAGGAGGAAACCCACAAGTACAATTAATATCAGCAGAACCTCGCAGAGAGGATCCTAGAGTTGCTATTATCACTAGAGGATGCAATTCTACAGGAGAAGATAGGCTGACTCCAACAAAGACTACAAAAGAATCAGGGGTCAAAAGAGCTGCAAAGAAGACACAAGAGTTTGATCCGAGGAAAGAAAAGCAGACATTTGAAGAAGAAAGAAGAGAATTTGGAGGAGATCAGGTTTCTTCATCAAAGGCACAACCAAAAGTGAGAGAATGTGGGATGCCCCTGGCATTCGATCAGTCTACATTACCGGGAGAAGGAAAAGAGGTAAGCAAGCTTGTTAGTTTCTTGTATACGTTCATTGAGTTGATTAAGGATGAAATAGCCATATAAGAACTACACCACTTGATCCGAAAGTATGGACCATGGAAGGTAGACCCTTTGCTGAATAAAGCAGTACATCAAGTATCCAAAAAGAGAAGGACAAATAAGGAACTACACCTTAAAGCTCATATTGGAGATTATGATATAGATTATGTGGTCCTCAACTTAGGATCAGAAGTCAATGTTATGACGAAGCATACCTGGGCACTGATGGGAAAACCTAAGTTAATTTATTCCCCTATCAGGATTAGGATGGATAATCAACAGGCAGTAAGCCCCTTTGGGAGATTGGAGGATGTCCATGTGGACATTGACGGGGTAAGGATATTTATGGACTTAGAGGTGATTGAGATAATTGATGATAGTTGTCCTTATCCTGCACTGTTAGGAATTGATTGGGCTTTCAACAATTCCACTGTTGTTGACTTAAAGAAAAGAATAATGACATTTAAAGGTGATGGCCTTAGGGTCATTGCATCTATGGATCCTGATGAAGGTCAAAGATACATAGAACCCATTAAAGAAGAAGACTGCACATATGAGCTAGAGAATATATATAAATTGACAGTGAGACAACATGATTACATTAACCCTACAATAGATGGGAATTTAAGATGGAGAAGTGACAACACATGCTCATCGAACTCAGAAGGAGCACTAGAGAATTGGCAGAACAAAATTTATTAAGTTTCTGTGCGGAGGTGTGCTAGATTGACCACATAAGTTTGCTGGATTGGCATAGAAGCAAGCAATATGCCCACATTTGATGGTTTAAATCATTTAGAAACATTCTTATCATATTTTGAAGAAATTGTACCAGTACAACAGAGATTGTTGGCACTGGATGAGGCTTTGAAAGCAACATCAACAAGATGGTGGGGGACACATAAAAAGAACATCGTAGACTGGATGTAATGTCGCACTTTGATAGCAGTGAGATTTTTAGAACAAGTAGAAGGATGCAAAGTTCGATACATAGGTCAAATATTTCCAAAGGACCATGTGTGAGGTTGTGAGGAGGCCTATACCAACATTCCTCAAGAACAGTGGGTGCATAAGTTCATAAACACTCTGGACACAACACCTATCAATTGGTATCTTCAAGCAGAATTGTGCCTCACCACTTCAGATTGGTATGGTATGACTCAGAACTTTGTAGCTACATTTTTATTTGAAAGCAAGTACCTTTAAGTAGATCAAGATCTACAATTTGTAAGACAAAAAGTCTTTGAGGAGGCACCTAACCTCCCTATTGAGAAAGAAGAGGATGAATGGACTGCACCTCTTCAGAAATTGAAAGGATGTTACAATATTAATGTTGATGAAGATGATGATCCTAGGAATGTGAACATTGCAGAAACAGAAGGACAAAGAGACATAGAAGGACCGAGAGTCGAACTACCTTTCATTGGACAACCAATAAAAATCAAGAAAGTTAATATTGGAACAGAGAAAGCACCTAAACTTGCTAATGTTGGAGATTACTAGGGTGATGCCACCATTGATAAGATCACAAAACTACTACATGAATATCAAGACTTTTTCCCAGCCAAATTCACTGATATGAAGGGAATTAAAGGGCCCATGGGAGAGATGAAGATCCCCTTGAAGCTAGATGCCAGGCTAGTTAAGTAGAGACCCTACATATTGAATCCCAAATATAAGCAGAAAGTGAAGATTGAATTAGACATGATGTTGGAAGCATGAATCATAGAACTCGTTGAAGAGTTCGAATGGATTATCCCTATGGTGGTACAAGATAAGAAGACAACAGAGATCAGGATCTATGTAGATCTCAGGAAGATAAATGATGCCTATTTTCATGACCCATTCCCTACACCTTTCACCGACGAAGTGTTAGATAATGTAGGAGGTCATGAAGTTTACTCGTTCACAGATGAATTTTTAGGTTATCACCAGATCAAGATTTCCTAGGAAGATCGCCATAAGACCACATTTGCAATAGAATGGGGATCCTACTAGTACACAATGATGCCTTTTGGATTGAAGAATGCACTAGCCATATTTTCTAGGGTGGTGGTCGAAGAATTCAAGAAGTTTTTACATAAATTTTTGGAATCATATTTTGATGATTGGAATGTTTTTAGCTTATTGAAAAACCATACTGAATGTTTAAGATTAATGTTTGATAAGTGCAAGCAATGTCAGATTTCCTTGAACCTGAAGAAGTGCATCTTATGTTCACCCTTTCGAGTGCTGGTAGGACATATTGTGTGTAAGCGGGGTTGCTGGTAGATCCATCCAAGATTTCCATTATTGTTGATCTAACTCCCCCTACTTCGGCTAGACAATTGCGCACTGCGCTAGGACATAATGGATACTACAAAAATTTAATTAAGGGCTATGCACAGATTACAACACTTATGGAGAAGTTATTAAAGAAATATTTTTAGTTTCAATGGACAGAAGAATGTCAACAGAGCTTCGACAAACTGAAACAGAAAATGGTTACTGCGCCTATTTTGGTTTTGCTAGATTGGAGCAAGGAATTTCATGTGCATGTCGATGCTTCATATATTGCACTAGGATCAGTGTTAGCACAAACAAGAGCAGGCGATATTGACCATCCGTTAGCCTTTGCTAGCAGGAATCTATCTACAGCTGAGATAAACTACACTACCACTAAGAGAGAAGGTTTAGCCATGGTGTACGTGTTGCAGAAGTTTCGACACTACTTGTTGGGAGGACACATTAATATGTTCACTAATCACTTTGCGTTAAAATACCTAGTCAACGAGCCAGTGTTGGGGGGAATAATATGCAGATGGATACTGTTATTCCAGGAATATGACTTTGAGATCGTGGTCAAGACAGGAAGAATGAACAAGGGACCCAACCACTTGTCTAGGTTGGAGCATGGAGAGGAACCTACCAGTTTGGAGGATACACTACCAGATGCACAGTTGCTATCCATCATAAGGGTTGATGATAAATTCACCAAGATAGTCCAGTTTCTATCAACAGGAATGGCACCTTGCAGATATACAATCATTCAAAAGAAACAACTGGTAGTTCGCGCTGCAGTTTTTTCACTTATATCTGGACAACTATACAAGATGGGACCTGATGAGATCTTGAGGAGATGTGTTATGGAGGCAGAAAGACCACTGATTCTAGCAGAAGCACATGAAGGCATCATAGGAGGACACTACAAAGGAAAAAAAACAACACAAAAGGTTCTTAAAGCTAGCCTCTAGTGGCCTACTTTACATAAAGATGCTAAGGAATACTATAAAGCTTGTGATGTATGCCAAAGAGTTGGGAAACCTTCCAGAAGATATGAGATGCCTTTAGCATCACAACTGACCTTACAGACATTTGAGAAATGGGCTATTGATTTCGTGGGACCTATCAACCCACCAAGAAAGTGCACAGGAGCTAGATACATCATCACTATGACAGAGTATTTGACCAGATGGACAAAAGCAAGAGAAGTGAAAGACTATAGTGCAACTATAGCTGCGCGATTTATATTTGATGATATCATAACCAGGTTTGGATTCCCAAAGACCCTGATGAGCGATGAAGGTACACACTTTATTAATAAGACTATCGAAACTTTGACTCAGGAATTTGAAGTCCACCATCAGAAGAGTACTCCTTACCATCCACAAGTGAATGGGATGGTCGAAGCTTTCAACATGATCTTGGAGACAACACTAACGAATATTTGTGGTGTGAACATGGATGATTGGGATTTGAGAGTACCAGTAGTGCTATGGGCCTATAGAACTACTTGCAAGAAGCTGACAATGTAGACTCCCTTTAAGTTGGTTTATGGTCTGGAAGCAATTGTGCCTATGGAATATTTGGTTCCTAGTCTCAGAATTGCAACATTCACAGATATGGATGACACCGGCGCTGCTCAAGAGAGGCTCGCGCAGTTGGTGGAACTAGAAGAATACAAATTTATTGCAGGATTTCATCAGCAGGTACAAAAGGAATGAGAAAAGGCCTACCATGACAGACATATCAAGAACAAATCCTTTAAGAAAGAATATGTGGTATTGGTATATGACGACAAGTTCATGAAGCATCTAGGGAAATTCAAAACACATTGTCTTGGGCCATTTGCGGTCACCTATGTTATAGAAGGAGGAGATGCACGGTTGAAGACACTGAATGGAGAGTGGAAGGAAGGTTTAGTGAATGAGAGCCGGTTGAAATTGTACTATGACAACTAGTTGCCTCGCATCTCTCAGTAAAAACATAGGGAGAGGGTCTAGGTACTAGGTGTAGTTGAAACTGGGTACCAGACATGGAAAAGACAGTCTGCATAGGGAAGAAAGGGACAGAGCAAAAAGAATAGGCTGCCCCACGCAGTCTGAAGTTGAAGTGAAACAAAAGGTTAAGACCTGAAGTGCCTCGGGATGAGTCACATGTAAGAGTTGGGGGCTTGTTGGCCCTTGGTTATGGAAGGAAGTGAAGATTAATGAAAGAAGCGTGAAGTACGAACTGTGCAGAAAGAACATTGACTGAGATTGGGTCGAAGTGGCCAAAGAAGAAGAAAAGAGGGAGTAAAGTAAGAGAAAGAGAGTCATTGGACGAGAAAACCAAGGAAGACAAATCAATAAGTAATATGGATCGTGAACAACTCAACAAGCAAAAAAATCCATCAACGAGTGCTTGGAGCACCTCGCAGGAAAGAAGGAAAGATAGGCTGGCAAATCCCTGAAAACGTGGGTCAAGTTGACCTAGGGTTTTTGAATTTTAGGGTTTTGAAACCTAGGTTTCGGACCAAGGTTGTCTGAGAGTCATTGTAATGTATAAATAAAGGTCAAGAGGACCTAGGATGGGTTCAATTATGTAATGAATGATTACTGTTGTTGAGAGAGAGAAGTATTCTGTTGAAAGAGAGTCCGTGTTGTAATATATTCAGCTGGGTGTAAAGATCAACCCTGCAACTGTGTACGCAGAGAGGGGAGAGAGAGAAACAGAGAGATATCTGCAAGCTAAGTGTGCAGATAGAATTGTATGTTTTCACATAATATATCAGGAAACACAGTTCTGTGGACATAGCCCTAGGGAGAGGGTGAACCACGTATATCTTGTTGTTTTGTGTGATTGATGTTATGTTCTTTTGCTTCTATTATTCTGTTATTGTATCAGATTTGAGCTATAGTTTTCACAGTAGGATTAAAGGAGATAAATAGTAACTGGGTTTCTATGTGTTAGTGTTTTGGGTCCACTTTACATTTCCTCTAGTCGTAGACACCTGTATCCTGCAACCCCCTATCGCTACTTCAAGTGAGACTGCATCTGCTTCACAGGTGTTGCCAAAAGGTACAATAGTTAGGGCTTGTTGGTGTGCTATTAGAGTTGAATCATGGGACTTCACCTGTGCCAACAATGGTCTAAGAATTGAGATGGTTGGACAAAGAATGGGATTCATTTATGATTTCAGCCAACATCCCCAGAGACCCCAAAGGAGACTTTCCTCTATCCATGAGGGAAACAACATTCCACAACGCAGGGGAAAGAATGGAAGGGGCCATAGGAAAAGGAAAGAAAACAAAAGATTCATCATCCCACCAACCAACACCCCGGAAAAGAGGTAGGCAAATGTTGATTAAGAATCCCAAGGAGACCCAATCTCCTAGAAATCTGTGCACCCAGTCTATTGTTGAGAGGTTGTTCATCTTGAACCCATTGAAGGTTCAAGTAGGAGAATTGGTGAAAGACATATAAGGTCAGGTAATGAAAACGTGGAGGTTCAGGAGTCATCGCAACAACAGAAGTAGGTGAACCTCGATATTGCCGAATTATATTAGGAAAATAGAGAATTAAGAAGACAGTTGGAAGAAAGGACTGTTGAAACGCCAACGTCACAGATCCGGGCAGAGAGGAATAGAGGTTGTCAGAGGAAATAATCCTAGAGAACTTCAAGGAATGTAAACCGAACATGGATAACAATCGTGTGGCTATCGCTAGCACTCAAGCAAAGATGAAAATAAATACGGTCTTGTGGAGACAAGTGAAGAACCTGAACAGGAGAAATTGGTCTCTTAGGAAAACACTCAGTGTTTTAAGGTTGTAGGTGAGGCCAGATGCATGAGTGAGATAGCCCCATCTTTTCTTTTTTTGATCGTGGCATGGAATCTTTCTCCCCGCATGTCCTATTTCCTGCTGGTAACAATAAGTCTGACGCGACACCTGCACGATGAAAATTCGTTGCACATATGTTGTAAACTTACCTATTGAGGAGGATAGGTGTAAGATAAATGAATGCTAGTTTTGGAAGAGATGCGTGGCCTCCCAACTAGTGTTGTCACTTGGAGTTACACGAGAGATTGCAAATGAACACTCACTACATCAACTTGCCATGTGCATGCTATAACTAGTGATTGTGCAACAACAACCAAAGCCCATTACACAAGATGGCAAAGTTTTCGATAGTGCGCTCAATCACTTGGGCACCCTGTAAAAGAAAACGCCAATGCATCACAACCTGATGATCGAATCTTACTCATGACTGAATGATTAAAATGAAGACGTCAATTATGTTATGATTAGGTGCAATCAGGTTTCCATTTTTAGTAAACTCTATTCAAAAGGTCATCTGGGAGGAAGTAACTGAATCCGAAATTCTAGGAGAAGAGTTCGACGCATAACATCCCAAGGGGTGCAATTTTTTCTATATATTTTGTCTTTTCAATGTAAGTCGGGTTGGAAAAGTAGTGTAGACAGAGGAATCTTGAATGTAATCTTTGAATCTGAATAGAAATAACAATGCAGAAGTCCCGAAGCTTTGACGAAAATATTCTAATGGTGGTGGTTTGATGTATTGTGATCCTATCTATTTATGTACTTCATGTTTCCTGTAAATTCATATTTGTTCTCTTTGTTTAAATTGGAACATCCGATGAGTTTAAAATTCATTGCATGGTGCTTTAGTCTCAACCATTTAAACTCTGTGTTTCATCTAAGTAAGTTAGAATTCATCTTTAATGGTGCTCTGATTTTCTTTATGTACTTTTTTCTTTTGGCATACACGATGACATTTAAACTGAAAGACCATTTCCTATTTATCCTTTATCCTCTCAAAGTTTCATTTACCAGTCATTGGTTTCTCTCTCTTTCAGGAGGTTGACTCCATAGAACAAATTTTTGTATTTCCTTTCCACCAAAACTAGAAACATTTCCAAAACACATAAATCTAGCCGACAATCTAAAGTCATCATCTATCAGAGACTAGGTCTCAGAGAGAACCCTCTCTAGATTGGAAAGGCTAGTTTCCAGTATTAAAGTTGGTCTATAGGTTACCTCTGTCATTTGTTTTCTCAGCCAAACAAATTTACAGAGTGTTAACTGTTACAATATTGGATGTTCTCATTTAACCACAGACAATATAGCAATATTGTGACCCAACCATAGACACTAATGCCACCCCCGAGCACCTTGAACTTGACAGAGAGAAGAATTCTGGTAGCAGATCAATAACCAACCAAGGATAATGCATCAAGAAAAGATAACCAAGACTGATAAGAGATTCCAACCTAGAAAGATCGAGAATATAGGTTTCAGAACTGGCAGCAACAACTTCTCCCAAGAATTACACACAAACTGGCCTTCTGTAGTGCGCACAAGTGTGCTTCTACAATTATGAGAAGTCTAGCTAAAATGAATACTGGCCTCCTGTATTAATACTGCTTCTGGCAGACTGCTTGGGCCAACTTCTCATTCTGGGTGCTAATTACTTAGTATTAATTATTTCCTTTAGCCAACATCTCTTCTAGGGTTATGTTCAATTCTTTTCTTGCTTCTGGAATATTCTAATCTTGTCAAAGGTTACAAATGGAGGTTAATACCTCTCACAACTACCATAATATCAACACTCCCTCCTAGCTAGGGAGGTATAACGGATAATGGTCTTGAGCACAAACATACCATTCAACTGGTAGCATCATTATATCCATACAGGCTAATTAAATCACGAGCACCGTCATTATTATCCAACTGGATAATATCCATGACAACTAGTACAATGTCAACTGATAGAACACAACTGTGTTTATCCATAGTAGTACACAACTACTCAATCCATGACAAATAGTCACAAATAGTGGAACATATCCACCACAGTAACATACCTCTATTGTATGGAGACATACAGTCTCCATAGTAATCATATCATCTAATATCAATCTGCACATAAACAATATTATGATATAAATTGAGTCATCTGGGCCATTCTTCCACTCACATGTGTGAGATATGGAAGAGCATATGCCCTTAGAGAGTAGAACATCAATGATGGGATATTTGGACTATTCTTCTCAAGAAAGGAAGAATATCTGTCCTGATTTCTAAGCCTAGAAAATTCACCTATCCGGGCCATTCCTCCAGCACTAAACAAAGTGCAACCTGGAGAGAATGAGTTTTCCCTAGGGAATGACTGTCCCCGATTGCTGAATTTGGATCATTCACCTATCTGGGCCATTCCTCTGGCACTGAAAAAGGTGAAACCTAGAGAGAATGAATCTGCCCTAGGGAATGGTTGTCCGGACCATTTCCTAAAGAAATGAATGTCCTACACCAACCTCCAAAACAGACCATTCTTCGAAACTACTCACAACTGTGAGATTCAAAAGAATGACTGTTCGATGAGGCATACCAGTCTTCTTGACCACTACTGAGAGTGACCATTAAGAAGAAATATTTTCCTAGACCATTCCCCCACACTTTCCACAAGGGGAATCATTGTTTATGGTACATAAACAATCCATCGAACCATTTTAATTACGAAAATGACAGTTTGATTTGGACCATTTTCCAAACTGAAAAATGCCTGTCCATTAGAAATCTCAAACCACTTTCCAAAATGGAAAGAAATTGCCCATCCTGAGCCATTTTTCAAAGCTGAAATGACTGTCCATAAATCAATGATATGTCAGTGCTCCCTCCTAATTTGGAGATCCATCTCTTCCCTTTCATCTAAGGGAGCTATTTCCATGATCCCCAATTTGTCTTGTAAATATGTAAAATTGATTCTGGACAGAGGCTTTGTCAAGATATCTATTGTCTGCTCATCTATGGGGATATATTGGAGCTTCACTTCTCCTTCCTGGACTTTATCTCAAATAAATTAGTATTTTATCTCAATGTGTTTCGACTATTCATGAAACACTGGGTGTTCTGATAGCCTTATACAACTCTGATTATAACAGTGTATTATGGTCGAATATGGAACATGATCAAATAATCCAAAGATCAACTTTCTCAGCCATATTAATTTTGTACATGACTCACATGTTACGATATATTTTTCTTCTGCTATGCTGAGTGCGACAAACTTCTGTTTCCTGCTGCCCCAAGATATCATTACGGAGCCCAAGCTAAAGCACATCCCTGAAGTACTCCTTTTGTCTTATGCACTTCCTAACCAATCTGAATCTTTGAATCCATGAATTTGTATATCACTGGATGCGGTATGTCTTAAACCATAGTTTAGTGTCTCACAAATATATCTTAGAACATGATTTGCAGCTAGTCAATGCTCATGTCTGGGTTCCGCCTAGAAATGGCTTAGTGTGTTTATGACAAAGCAAATGGCTGGTCAAGTATTTAATAAAAACATCAATGACCTAATAAATTGTCGATATAGGGACGGGTCTACTAGATCATAATCCGAGTCTCTTACTTTTATTATATCTGAGGTCATAGGAGTGTCCATGGATTTGCAATCCATCATTCCAAACTTCTGAAGAATCTTTACTGCATACTTTCCTTGTTCAAGGAATACTTCACCACGCTTCTGCCATACTTGTAATCCCAAGTGATAGTGCATGAGACCAAGATATTTCATATCGAACTCAGAAGCTAGTTCCTTTTTACACTGGATGATGAGAGACCCTTCACCTGTCAATAATATATCATCGACATATAGTAGTAGAATCACAGGTGCATTATTCAATACTTTGTAGTAAAGATTTGGTTCTGCATGACTTTTGGAGAAACCAAGTCTCATTAGGTAGTTGTCTATTCTAGCATACCAAGCTCTTGGAGCTTGCTTGAGTCCATATAAATCTTTCTTTAGTCTGCAAACATGAGTGTCTCTGGAATTTACTTCAAACCTTTAAGGTTGTTCAATGTATACTTCTTCTTCGATTTCTCCATTGAGGAAAGCTATTTTTACATCCATCTGATGTAAGCTCCATCCCATGGAAGCAACAAGAGACATAATAACTCTAATGGAAGTATATCTAGCAACATGAGTGAATGTTTCATCATAGTCTTCTCCCTCCTTATGGGAGAACCCTCTAGCTACGAAAGTTTCTTTATATTTGTCCACGCTTTCGTCTGCTGCATGTTTGATCTTATAGACCCATTTTGAAGTTACTACCGATTTTTCCTTAGGTCTAGGCACAATTTCCCATACATCATTTTTCATGATGGGCTGGTGTTATTCTATCATATGGCTTCTTTGCATTGTTTCTTCTAAGCTGCCTCTTCATACGTGGTAGGTTCTTCATTTAGAAGATTTGCCATACATGTTGCATAGCTGAAGAATCTCTTGGGATTCTTACTTTTTTTTTTTTGAAGGTCCCAATTGGGGCTTTGAGTCTTTTTACTTCTTGTAGGGTAGCTTCAATCCAAGTTGGTCATTTCTTGGTTTTGGGTATAGTGTCTGAATCAATGGTCTCACATGGTTGCATCGAATGATAAATTTCTTCATTCCGAATTTCTGGAAGACATGTGATTTCTTCAATAGGCTCTTCATACTCTTCTTCTATAGATTTCTTGAAAGCCATATTTTCATTGAAGGTCACGTCTCTGCTGACTTCAATCTTATGTTGTTCCAAGATATAGATTCTATAGGCCTTGGATGATTCACTATATCCCACGAATATACCCTTCTTTCCTGAGGGTTCTAATTTATTCCTTTTATCCTTGGGAATGTGAAACTAAAAAGGGCATCCAAAGATTCTCAAGTGTTACACATTAGGTTTCTCTCCTGAGAAGGCTTCTTCTGGAGTCATATCCTTCAATATGCGGTGAGGACTTCTATTTTGAACATATATTGCTGTCATGGCCGCTTCTCCCTATAGATACATAGATAAACCTTGATTGTTCAATAATGCCTTCATAGTTTTTTCAATAGATCTGTTCTTCCTTTCTGCTACACCATTTTTTTGAGGATTATAAGGAACATTTAGCTCCCTCCTAATCCCTGCCACTTTGAAAAAGGAAACAAATTCCTTGGATGTGTATTCTCCTCCATGATCTGTTCTTGCTTTTCTTGTTTGCGAGGTTCTCTATCTCTGCTTTGAATTCTTGAAACTTGTTGAATACTTTGTCCTTTGTCTTCAAGAGATATAACCAAGTCTTTCTTGAGTAATCATCTATGAATATTACATAGTAAAGAGAACCTCATAGAGATTTGATTGGGATCGGATTGCAAACATCTGAATGTATTAGATCTAGAATTTCCTTAGATCTATTATTGTTGCTTGAGAATGGTTTCTTGACATTCTTACCAAGAGCACATCCTTTACAAATTCCTTCATGTGTAGATTGTAGTTCTGGTATTCCTTCAATCATATTTTTCAGGAAGGGTAATGATTGATAGTTGATATGAGCATACCTTATATGCCAAATTTCATTGGGATTGACTTCATCATGTACAAGGGCTTCATCATTTCATTCTAGTTGTCTGTATAGTCTTCCTTCATGGCTTCCAATAACTCTAGCATTCTCTATGCTGGAGTCTCTAGGCCAATATAACACTTTTCCATCTACAAAGGCTATTATGTTTCCTTTGTCTTCTAGGAAAGATATGTATACAATATTCTTTTCTAAACCAGGTACATATAAGACATTGCTCAAATGAACATTGTTACCTATTTTCAATTTGACGGAGGCTTGACCAATTCCTTCGACTCGGTAAGTGTTTTTGTCTCCAAGTTCTACCTTGTATGATGTATTCTTTTCATTTTTATTGGAGAGATTGGATTGAAACCCTGTCATATGCCTGGAAGATCCATTGTCAATTATCCACATGTCATCTTCAAGCGTTCCTATGAGTGTTGAGTAGTGTAGATGATTTGTCTTCTCATTCATGACTTCTGTTAACTGATGGTTGGTTAATATTTGACCCAAAATTTCAACCTTAACGTTTCTACCTTATGAGAGTGCCAATAGGTGGGCTGGACTAAGGCACACTTGAGTAACTTCTCCTTGAGTAAGGTGTTCCATCATAAGGTTCTAGATGAGGATTTTAGGGTTTCTGCAACTTCACCTGCTAGTAACCCTAGTGATAGTGATTTAGTAACTGCACTCGCTAGTAACCCTAGAGGAAGTTCTTCAACGAGATTTATAACCTTATGGATTAGCTTCCTTCCAGTGGTTAGACTGAGTGAAGGAGGTGTGGGCCCATAACCTGCTAGAATATTGGATGTACTCATTTAACCATAGACAATATAACAATATTGTCACCCAACCATAGGCACTAATGCCACCCTCAAGCACCTTAACCTTGACAGAGAGAAGAATTATGGTAGCAGATCAATAGCCAACCAAGGCTAATGCATCAAGCAAAGATAACCAAGACTGATCAGAGGTTCCAACCTAGAAAGATCAAGAATATAGATTTCAGAACTGGAGGCAACAAATTATCCCAAGACTTGCGCACAAACTTGCCTTCTTCAGTGTGCACAAGTGTTCTTCTGCAATTCTGAGAAGTCTAGCTAAAATGAAGACTAACCTCCTATATTTATATTGCTTATGCCAGACTGCTTGGGCCGAATTCTCATTCTGGGTGCTAATTACTTAGTATTAATTATTTCCTTTATCCGACATCTCTTCTAGGGTTATGTTCAATTCTTTTCTTTCTTCTGGAATATTATAATCTTGTCAAAGGTCACAAATGGAGGTTAATACCTTCCGCAACTACCATAATATCAACACTAACATCTTGGCGCTATTTCCCAAGATGAAATTGAAAAAACATTTACTTGGGAAAATGACTAAAGATGTAGTTTTGACCCCTGAGGGTAACAGTGGGTCATACACCTATATTGGCTGAAACTTATTTTACCCTGGAGACTCCAATAAATAAGACCAAAAGCATAGAGTATTCAAAATCACAAATCCTAGCTACAAAGAAAGTTTATACTCGAGCGAACCTTGACCGAGAACCTGTAGCATTCATGTCTGATCCCAAAACACTTCCACGCAAAGGAATGGAAAGGATACCATACCTGTTATATTACCTGGACATGAACCTATATTTACCCAAATATGGAGTACAAAGCATCGATGACCTAGACTTCGATTTACTATTTGAACAAACTCTATTTAGGTCCAGATCAAAATCCTATTTGAATGAAATAGTTTTTGATGAGAAAAAGTTCCTACTTGTGATACCAACTAATCCCTCGCAAAATGCCATAATTACCACTCAGACCATCCAGCCAATTCAAAACCCTCCTAGAGTCATGGCCGCCAGATTTGCCCCTCTTGCATTGCCGACCCAATTACATGATTTTCCTCAGAATTATAGTCAGAGGATCAAATTATATGATGTCGAAGGAAATGCTTCTACCCAAAAACACTTGGATTGGTTTAATGATTTTGTTGACCTGGAAGAGGCTGATCACGAGGATGAAAAAATGAGATTGTTTGCATAGAGCCTCTCAAGGGAGGTCAGAAAATGGTTCAAGGCCTTTCAAGTGATGAGCATCCCTGATTTGCATCTTTTGAAACATTGTTTCTTGCCAGATGAGGTGATAAAAGGAATCCTCTGTAGGTATTAACTAAGTACAACAATATAAAAAGATCACCAGAGGAAACAGTGCAAGAGTTCTCAAACAGATTCATGAAATTTTATAGTTCAATTCCCACAGAAGTCAAACCACCTCCCAGAGCTGCCCAACTTTGATACGCTGATTCTTTTGACAGTGAATTTTTCTTGCTATTAAGATAAAGAATATCTAATACCTTAGGTTCTATGATGAGAGACACAATTGAAGTTGATGTAAATTTGATGGCATCGGGAAAGATCAAACAAAATTTTGAAAGAAATGGGAAGAAGCCCCAAGGGGACACACAACCCTCTACGTCTCGATCGTTAGACAAAAAAATTGTCTTGATGATGAATACTATGGAAAGACTTATGGAAAGGATGTACATGGAGAACAAGCCTTCCACTGGGGAGCAAAACGATTTCCAGTCCAGAAATAAAAATTTTAGAAGAGCTCCAGTTCCGCAGATTAGGAAAAGGGACTAGAGAGATGAAGGTGATCAAGAGATAAGACCTCCTTTCCAAAAAAACTATGCAAATGAAGATTTTGATCAAATGATCCAAGACCAGATGCATTGCTACAACGATACATACACATACATGTTCTTAAAAAAAGGAGAGAACGATCAATTTATAGATGAGAATGATGGGTTTAAGCAGGAAAACAATGATACATTGTTGTTGGAAACATATGAGTTTAGGAAGGGATACCACAATGCAATTATGCAATTTCAGAAGCAATATAACCTCAGTAGCAAAAAGATGCCTGCATATATTCCAAAGGAAAATCCCACAAGGGAACCCCAGGTGAACACCCCTTCTTCAAGCCAGCCAAAGAAAGATAATTCATCAAGAGATGCGATGGAGAAAGCAAAATAAAAGGAAGAATCCCTAAAGAAAGCACCTAGGGCAAGAAAGAAAACGATCATCAAAGAGGTAGAAAAATCTCCACCTCCTTTTAATTTTGAAAGAAAAATGGCTAAAATCAAAATATTTGTTCCGTTTAATGATCTTATCAAGAAGGGAGAGTATAGAAACTAGATCATTAAAATGTTAAAGATGGAAGAAGCTCCCGACACTTTGAACATCCAAGACGAACACCATGCCATCTTATTTGGCCCACACATAGAAGAAAGTGGTGATGCTGATGATGTTCCTCCTTTCTATGTCATCCTTAAAATTCATGACATGACCTTACATAATGCCATGTTAGATTTGAGCGCATCACATAATATCATGCCCAAGGTGTTCATGGATAAGTTAGGCTTGGACGCCACAATACCTTATAAATATATTTTCTCTTTTGACTCCAGAAAGGTGAAATGCTTGGGTTTGATCAAAGACTTGGTCATGTCATTATCTCAAATTCCATCGAAGAATCTGGTCATGGATGTGGTGGTTTCCGACATTCCCCAAAAATTTGGCCTGCTGTTATCTAGATCTTGGGCCACAAACTTAAAGGGAACCTTGCATACGGACATGTCTTATGCTACTATCCCTATTTTCAGCCAAGAAAGGAGACTGTACAGAGAAGTGATGCTAAAGTACATCATGAGTAGAAAAACCCAACCGGACAATCATCCTATCTACTCTATTGACACCGAATTCAGCTCCTCTATTTTTTATAATAAATTGAGTTTTGAGGAGGGGGAGCCAACAACTGTCATGACTGTCGAAGACAAGGCCAAGCATCGAACATAGGAAATTACATATACGAGAAACTGCGCGGAAACTGAAATGTGGAATATGAGCTTTGACGAAGCTATCACCAGAGAGGGAGCCAGAGCTGGTGTGTGGATTAACCCTCCCAAAGTGGGTACAAAATTCTGTTCTTACAAGCTCGCTTTTGATTGTACAAATAATATGGCCAAATATGAGGCACTAATTTTGGGTTTGAGAACTTTAAAAGAATTGGGCGCTAAAAGGATAATTGTACATGGAAATTCCAAGCTCATCATAAATAAGGTAAAGAGTATATACCAGTCAAAGCATCCCAGAATAAGAGAATATAGAAATTTAGTGTTGGATCTCCTTAAAGAGTTTTCAGAATACAATTTGTCAGTGATTCCTAGGGGGGAAATAAAATTGCAAATGCTTTGGCTACTTCGGCTTCGGTGTTCAAAATTCCAATTTTTCCAAATAAGAAGTATGAAATTGAATTCAAACACAGGCCCATAATACCCAATAACATTAAATATTGGCAAGTGTTTGAAGATGATAAACATGTAGAGAGATTCCTCCAAATGAGCGATGAGTTCGCTAACGTGAATATTGATGATGAGTGTTGTTGTGAAGAAGATGAAGACACAAATTCATTCAGCAGTAATGACTCCTTTTAGAATCAGATAGTTGGAAGGGATATAGTGCAGCTGAAAAACAATAGTATCCCCAAAGGCTTGGTCCCATTAGAAAAGATGTTTGATGAAAATGATGTAGCCATAAATCCTAGAATCACTGCGAATGATGAGGATATAGAGGATTGCAACATCAGTACTCGAGAAAATCCTAAGATCATCAAATTGTCAAAAATGCTCAGTCCAGAAATCAACCAAAGGTATATCATCCTCATGAAAGACTTCCTTGATGTTTTTGCATGGAGTTATGAAGACTTGAAGGTCTATGACACTGGAGTAATTCAACATGTAATCCCCATCAAGGAGGATAACAAACCTTTCAAGAAAAAGTTGAGATGAATCAACCCTCTGCTACTGCCACTGATTGAAAAGGAGGTAAAGAAATAGTTTGATGCCAAAATTATTGTGTCCTCAATATTTTCAAAGTGGGTGGCTAACCTTGTGACTATCAGAAAGAAAAGTGGTGAAATAAGATTGTGTGTGGAATTTCAAAATATAAACAAGGTGTCTCTCAAAGACAACTATCAACTTCCTAATATGGATTACATCCTGCAGAAGGTGGCCAGATCTCAGAAAATGTCAATGCTGGATGGTTTTTTTGGTTACAACCAGATCATGGTGCACCCGAATGAACGAGAGAAGACAACCTTTACAACACCTTGGGGTACTTTCATGTATGAAAAAATGCATTTTGGGCTTATGAATGCTGAAGCGAATTTCCAAAGGGCCATGGATATAGCCTTTTTTGATGAGAAAGATAAGTTTATCATGATTTAGTTGGATGATGTCATGGTGTTTTCAGATTCTGATGAACAACATATTGAACATCTAAAGAAGGTTTTCCAGAACTACAAAAAGTTTGGCATCTCATTAAATCCTAAAAAATAAAACTTCGGGATGCAATAAGGAAAATTTCTTGGACACATCATCTCAAAGGAAGGCATAAAGATAGATCCCAATAGAGTGGAAGGGATTCTGAAGATCGACACTCCCAGGAGCAAGAAAGAGGTGTAGTCTTTCCTAGGAAAGGTAAATTTTCTGAGAAGGTTCATTCCCAAATTGGCTAAGATTATAAAGCACATGATCAAAAACATGCTCATAAAAGGTAATGAAATAAAATGAACCCCTGAAGCTAGGAATTCGTTCGAAGATATTAAGGTGGCGCTGAACAAGTCTCTAGTGTTAGCAAAACCAGATTTCGCAAAGGACTTTATCTTGTTCTCCTTTGCCTCAAAACACATCATCGCTGGCATTTTTTTAGAAAGGGATGAATAGAAATTTGAAAATACCATAGCCTATTTCAGCAGGACATTGAGAGACTCCCCACTAAGGTATGATATCATGGAAAAACAAGCATATGCCTTGGTGAAGGCCCTCAAGGAATTCAAAACTTATATATTGCATTCCCACATCATTGCTTATGTGCCTAGCAATTCCGTTAAGGATATCTTGACTCAGCCTGATCTTGAAGGGAGAAAGGGAAAATGGATCGCAGTAATGTTGGAATATGACCTCGAAATCAAGCCTACAAAGATGATTAAGGGTCAAGGGATCACAAAATTAATGGCACAGTCAAATTGTGATGTTTTGGGAATAAATTTCATCGCTGATCTATCAGAGAATCCATAAGAAGAAACAGTCCTGCAGGTATCTCGGAAGTTCATCGATTCTCCTTGGTACGCTAACATTATTTACGTGTTAAGGAATTTACAAGCTCCTCCAGGGTTGAGAAAAACCAAAGCTATATTTTTGAAGTTGAAGGTAGCTAAGTTTTACATCCTCGACAATTCTCTATATTGGAAGGATCCAGGTGGGATCTTGCTGAATTATTTACTGGAGAAAGATACATAAAGGGATATCAAGGAGTTTCACAAAGGAGACTGCGGGGGCATCATTATTGGAAGACCAATACGCACAAAACCTTGAGGGCGGGGTTCTATTGACCCATTATTTTTTCAGATGTATACAAGGAAGTTTCCAGTTGCCACGAATGCCAGATCTTCGATGGGAAAAGAAAGCTGCAACCCATGCCTTTAAATCCTATCTCTGCCGAAGAACCATTTATGTAATGGGGTCTGGATTTAATAAGAGAGATTCATCCGCCATATTCAACTCAACATATATGTATACAGATGACCAAATACTACTTCACCAAGTGGATCGAAGTGGTCCCCACAAGGCAAGTCACCAACACAATTATCATCCAATTTTTAGATACTAATATCTTGTCTATATTCGGTTGCCCAGTCAAGATCATTGTTGAAAATGCAACGACGTTCAAGTCTAAGAAGATGGATAAATTCTGCAATGATTACAACATAACTCTGGGACATTCCACATCTTATTACCCACAGGGTAATGGATTGGCAAATTCATCTAAGAAAAGTCTGACCTGAATTATTAAGAAGCTTCTGCAGGACAACAAGAAAGCTTGGCACAAAAAGATTAGCTATGCATTATGGGCCGACATGATCAACACTAAAAAGTCCATCTCCACATCACCTTTCCAAATTGTATATGGTGCAAAGACATTTTTTCCCACCTCATTGGGATTTCCAGTCAGGAGATTGTTGCAAGAGAAAGAAGTCGAACCAAACGACGCTTAAAGGAGAATAAACCAATTGGTCCATGCGCAACAAATGAGGGAATAGGTCTTCAACAAATCACAGCTTCACCAAGAAATAATGAAACGGATTTTGGGAAGACACACTAAAGAGGAGTATTTAAAGGTAAATGATCTGGTATTGAAGTGGGATGCGAGGAATGAAGACAAAGGGAGGCATGGAAAGTTTGATCATCTTTGGATGGGGCCATTTAGTATTTTCGTGTATCATGGGAACAATGCATATTTGCTACAAGAACTTAATCGAGTGCTCATTGGTGGGGGGCTTGTGAATGGAAGGTTCCTCAAACATTATCTGGTTTAGCTAGTTTTTTAGTCTTTTGTGTCATTGTAAATAACCATTTTTATTTTCAAAGAGAACGTTTCAAGTCAGTAGTCAACAAAAAATTGAAGCCCGAAGTGAAGGCCCTAAGTTTATGCTGAGTCTGGTCGTAACTGCTTCAAGAAGGTCTGGGATGAGTCTTTTTCATCATTTTAGAGTCTGTAAATAAAATAAATCCCAATGGTCAAGCACCTGGTCCGCTGTTCTTTGCCACCTCACCGAGAGGATAACATCCCCATTGGAGCCAGTTGTTAGCATCGTAATTTTTACAGTTAGATTCAGTCCTAGATCAGCCGTAGTTCGTGTGTCAAAGCGTGTGAGGTCAGGAAGTGAATAACGGATGGGTAGAAATCAACAAGTAGCAGGTATGGCCCTTGGAGTCAGGAAAAGGCATAATGATTAATCATGTGAGAATTGTAAAGGTCCCTTTCCGAAAAGATGGAGTCCTATCAGAAAATGGGAATCCACATGCCAGAGATCAAGGCAATTTTTTTGGAAAAGGTCATGTCGATGGATATAACAAAAATCATCACCTAATTATGAATTCAGAAAGGTAAAAAATCACGGTGCTCATATCATGTATACTCTGTCGTTCTTATCATCCATACTTTGCACACTTTGAAGTGTACCCGTTACACGAGTTTGTTGTGCAAATCTTCAGCCTACTTTCAAAATTCTCGTCTCCATGGATTTATCGTCCTCTGCTATGATTCCATTCCTTTCCTGTTCAAGTATAAATACTGGTCACCCTGCATGCCTCTCCTTTACCTTCCGGGTTTGTGCGTTGTCTGTGGTTTTTTCTGCAAGTCCTGGAGCCCTTTGTTGCGGGAAGGATGATTGCCATCATTTGTATCGTGAGTCTTTTCATTCAAGTTGTTGCATCCCATTCATTATTCTCAGTCATTGTTTAAAGTCGGTTGGAGTTCGTTGCGAATGAGTGTGTTGGACAATAGTTCTTCTCGTAGTCAACTTTTCTTCTTTAGAGTATCACGCTGAATATCTTTCTACACCTAAATTATCTATCTCACAACAAGTCTCCCAGTAACTTGCCACCGCGCTGAAATTTTTCCATCGCAATTCCCTACTGCGACGAGCCTCCCGTTGTTGTTTTTTATCGTGCCAATCACCTACTGCGCGAAAGTTTCCATCACGCCTTGTGGTCGCGCAGTAGACTCCTGGGGTTGATTTGGTTTGTCGCATAAAGTTTCTGTCACTACCTTTCCGACAGGTCTCTGCGAAGTACATCATTCTCTTAGGTGGCAGGGCCATAAGGTCTGAGCCTTAAGACCTGGCATTAATCAACGAAGATTCAGAGATCAGGGCATCTTTTGAACATGTCAGATGTATGGGCTTTTGTGAAAATATCAAAGGGTACAATGTGAAGTTGGCTGAATAGTTTT
This sequence comes from Picea mariana, assembly GCA_032191745.1. Taxonomy (NCBI): domain Eukaryota; kingdom Viridiplantae; phylum Streptophyta; class Pinopsida; order Pinales; family Pinaceae; genus Picea; species Picea mariana. The sequence goes on from JASDQU010371026.1 coordinate 165,177, forward strand.
CCCTCAAGTTTAATGGGTTTCACGTGACCATTGTGGGAATCACCTTTCGAGTGATGAAGGAAACTATGCTAGCTGCGACAGAGATCCCTCCGCGCAGAGAAAAGTGGTTTAAAGGCATGCCTTTAGACATTTTGTGCTATGAAGACTTCATCAAACCCAACTGCCTAAATGGGAAAATCGGAGCAGGCATTCCAAGTCAGTACCTCCAAGAGCCTTTCCAAAATATCCTAAGATAATTAGAAGGTATTTCACCTGTGAAGGAATATTTGACATAGTATACCCATATCACATCAGGCTGTTGATGCACTTCATAGGGAAAAAACCTTTGAATCTACCTTTGTTCTTGCATTGAAGCCCATAAAAGATGGTAGACAAAGTCCAGGCCAAGGTTGACCAGCCGGGGAAAAATTTATTCCATCTGTCATTGATCAAGTTGTTGGTGGTCGAAGAATTGAGACGGATGGACAAATACCATGATTCATTTATGATTTCAGCCGACATCCCTAAATACCCCAAAGGAAACTTCCCTCTATCCACAAGGGAAACAACATTCCACAGCGTGTTGGTAGTCCTAAATGTATTGCAATTCTATCTAAGGCTTGGTCTTTTAAAGGGTCAATGTGCTTACATCTCTTTTAATGAATGTTTTCTTTCTTTGAGATTATCACATATCAATGAAACACTTATTTTGAGTTGCTCTTGGTTTGTAATATTATATTTTGGATCCTTTGTATACCAAAAATCGATTGGCATTTGGACTATAGTCTTGTTCATTTAAATTTCTTGGTAAATCAACTTTGATTTTAAACTTTTGATTTGAATTTGGTTTGTAAAAACACATCCTTTCCTAATCTTTGCAAAACGAGTATGTCTATTGCTTGTCGTGGAAATAAATCACACTGTGATCGTACTCTGTACCTCATTTTAGCTGGCAGGTTGAAGTGACTGTCCTCTCATGACAGATCAAGGTCTGGTGTTATGCTTTGTATCCAAAAACGTTTATCACCAGAACTGCCTGAATTTCGTGTGTGAAACCCTTATGCTCACATCATGATTGTGCTGGAGTGATTACTAGTTTTACTCCTTTATTTTTGGCTTAGACTTTCCTCTATTGCTGCTACCTCTTAAGCCCACAGTTGTTTTTTGTCGCTCTCGTTACAGTCTGAGCAAACCCTGTAATTGCCTGCTAGAGACACGTTTTTGCGAGAGCATTTCTGAGAAAAAGGTTATGAATTAGATCAAACCCTTGAAAAGCCATTTCAGATATGGGCCCATTTACCTTCATTGAAGGCACATTTTTCAAAAATGATTTCATTTCACAGGTATGTTTCATTTTTTGGACAACATTTTCTCAAAAAATCTGTTACGTTTGAGTTTTCTTTATTTTCATTTCCTCTCTGTGGATTTGAAGATCTGTAGAAAACAATTGAGTTCTATCATAGACATTCCTACAGTGCTGGATAAACCTATGATAGAGAAGCCTCTTATTTAGTCAATTGGCAGGCCATATTTCTTGTGTGAAAACCCTTGTGAAAGGGCAATGCCTGATCAGTCTTTGTCTGAGAAACAGGATGTCAGCCCCAAGCTTATTAAAATTCCTGAGCATGAAAAAGTTGTCTTCCCTAATCTTAACATAAAATCCACCAGTGGAAACCCTTCCAAACAATCAAAGAAAAATCAAGCCATGCTAGGGTTTCATAACAAAAGGGTTGGGCAATTAATTTCGAGGAGCCTACGTAATAGATTGAAAGCTCATGTGAGCTCGATCAAGATCCATGAGAACTCTGACTCTGAGATTGAAAAATTCCTGGCAAAGGAAGATCCAGATCATTCTAAACCGAATCTCAGTCAAACTTTCGATTATGTGAATAACATCCCACCATGCTTGAAAGATAATAAGGAATTTATAGGAATTAAACTCGGTCAAAGGCCGACAATGAATAGTGGTAGTTCTTTAACACACAGTCATGCGCTTCCTCAACCGATTGCTCCTGCTGTACATTGTGAAGTGTGTTTACATTGGATAGGTCAGTATTACACATACATCCCCGTCCTTCAAGAAAATCTCTTATGACTCAAAATGACTCATTAACAAATGAAAACCGTGAGCTCAATATCAATGTACAAAGACAAGGAAAACGTTTGAAAAGGACTGGCAATATCATAATAAAGATCTCTGACTCTGAGATTGAAAAATTCCTAGCAGAGGAAGATCCAAATCATTCTAAACCGAATCCCAGTCAAACTTTCTATTATGTGAATAACAATATCATAATAAAGATCTCTGACTCTGAGACTGAGAAATCTGACTCTAAGATTGAAAAATTCTTGGCAGAGGAAGATCCAGATCATTCTAAACTGAATCTCAATCAAAATTTCGATTATGTGAATAACATCCCACCATGCTTGAAAGACAATAAGGAATTTACAGGAATTAAACTCGGTCAAAGGCCGACAGTGAATAGTGGTAGTGCTTTAACACACAGTCATGCGCTTCCTCAACCGATTGCTCCTGCTGTACATTGTGAAGCGTGTTTACATTGGATAGGTCAGTATTACACATACATCCCCGTCCTTCAAGCAAAGCTCTTATGACTCAAAATGTCTCATTAACAAATGAAAACCGTGAGCTCAATATCAATGTACAAAGACAAGGAAAACATTTGAAAAGGACTGGCAATATCATAATAAAGATCTCTGACTCTGAGATTGAAAAACTCTTACTCTGAGATTGAAAAATTCTTGGCAGAGGAAGATCCAGATCATTCTAAACCGAATCTCAGTCAAACTTTCGATTATGTGAATAACAATATCATAATAAAGATTTCTGACTCCGAGACTGAGAACTCTGACTCTGAGATTGAAAAATTCCTGGCAGAGGAAGATCCAGATCATTCTAAATCGAATCTCAGTCAAACTTTCGATTATGTGAATAACATCCCACCATGCTTGAAAGACAATAAGGAATTTACAGGAATTAAACTCGGTCAAAGGACTGGCAATATCATAATAAAGATCTCTGACTCTGAGATTGAAAAATTCCTGGAAGAGGAAGATCCAGATCATTCTGAACCGAATCTCAGTCAAACTTTCGATTATGTGAATAACATCCCACCATGCTTGAAAGAGAATAAGGAATTTACAGGAATTAAACTCGGTCAAAGGCCGACAGTGAATAGTGGTAGTGCTTTAACACACAGTCATGCGCTTCCTCAACCGATTGCTCCTGCTGTACATTGTGAAG
>JASDQU010371027.1:31046-43581 GCA_032191745.1 Picea mariana
GTCCTGGTCGAGCCAAGGTCTAGCCGGGTTGTTCTGATTGGCCATTGGTGTAGTGGGTGTGGAAGGCTGTGAAGGGGAACTAACTTCGTCAGAGGAGTCTTCTCCCAAAGAAGAAGGAGATGATGGAGGTGGTGAGGGAGGTATACCAGATCCTCCTGCATCAGGAGTGACAATTGGATCTATAGGGTTCAAGGTGAGGTTAGTGCCTTCAAGATGTTCTCTGATATCAGAGAAGTCTAAAGGTTGGTCCAAAGTTCAATTTGGTTGCCTCAAACGGGCGAAGGCACTATGTGTTCTTAAGAGAGATTGGCGGACAATCTCTTGTACGTCACCACCCGTAGGATTTGGGGTAACTGGTTCAACTATGATCGGTGGATTGTCGTTTGATGTGGTTGTTGTTTGAGGGGGAATATTATCATTCAATTGACTTCTTGTCACTATAGGTGAGCGATTAGGTGGTGGATGAGTCTTACGACTGCCTCGTGCCATTAATTAATTTCAGACCCTCCTTCTAGCGCCATTTGTTGACGGGCGAAAATGACCATCTGTCAACTAGGAGAGTGGATCCGGTCCGGGGTTGTCTAATAACCCAAGCCATTTGGGATAACCCACCCTGACGGGTTTAGTGGCTTCGTTAGCCGATCTAAGTCCTAAGAAAACAAAAAGAAAACTACTCTAAAATAACTAATCTAACTAAAAATAACTATTAAAACAAACTAAACAAATCTAACTATTATATATATATAATCTACTATCTAATACTATGCTAAATCTAAGAAATTAAATGTCTAACTACTAGCAGAAATAAATCTTATTCACAAAATGTACAATATCTACAATTTACAGATTTGAAGAAAAACCTGAAAAACTCATTAATATTCTGTCCTAAGACAACGAGAGCTATTGTTTTTTGATTTTTATAATTTTATGAAAAAGAAATAAACTAAGAACTAACTAAACTAAGCAACTAAAATACTAACTCTAACTACAAGTCTAAACTACACGTATATCTAACTAAACTACTTAAATTATACTAACAAATTAACTATTAAATACTGAATAACAAACTGACCTGAAGAAACGCTCCAGGTTTTTCCTATGTATGAAATGATTGTCTTAGCTAATCGGAGGGAAGAAACCCGCACCGGATTATCCACAAGCTTCTCGTAAACTAGAAGCAGATGTGCTCTTAAGATGTAGTTACAGGACAAACAAAACATAAAAATTACAGCAACCTTATGATTTATAAATCTTCACAGTTAGATAAATCTGTACGCAAAGATCTATACAAAATGATTCAATTAACGAAGAAGAGAAATCTGACATTGATTAACTAAAACAAAATAATTGATGTACTTTTAAATAATGAAAGAGATCAGATATGGATAGCACATTAATCAAATCATATCATTCTGCAATAGATTATGATAGCTAAAGTAGTCTATAATCAACTGCAAACTGACATGCATAAAACTTGAAACAAAAGTTTGATATATTGAAAGCGAAAGCTGTTACAAGACATCAACTCTCGTCTCAATTTGTATCATAAATCCATAGCCCGGTTCTCCCACAAATGAGGATGATGATTATTACAAAAATAATAAGTATTTAAAGACCTCCCACAGGGTAAAACATCCATGTGGAAGTTATCAAAACTGTTTACACAAATATGGGAAAATATCCCAAGTCTGAGTAAACTAACAACCTAAAATAAAACCATATCACACAAATATCTCCTAGACTACCACAGCATGCCCAATGCAATTCGAATGTACCTGAAAGAGGACAAAAATGGACAAGTTAAGAGGATATTTTGCTAACAAAAATGATAAAAATCTAATTCTAAAGACTAGCTATAGAATCTTGTGATTCTGTAGCTGGTCTAAATCAAACACATAATCATATTAAAATCAATTCAAATTTTAAAGAATTAAATTCAAACTATTAACAAGTATCTAATTGCTATTTGAAAGACAAATGAATCATTCAAAATGAAATTGTTATACTAATTTAAGATCAAACAAGACTAAGATTAATCAAATGACTACAGAGATGCATGTACTCTATTCCATACGTTATCACCAATTCAGTTATACAGAATCATATTGGATAACCGACAGTAATGAAATCGATTCATGGACCAATTGAAATCAACAAAAAAAGTTGCTTCAGCTATCCACAAGATCACTTCGAATCCAAACCGAATCAATAAGATCGTTTTCTCAAACTGATATCACTACATTAATCATAAACAAACGATCCATGCTATTAGCGAATCAAATCAAAACTGGTATGTAAATTATCAGAAACGAAATCATAGTGGAATTAATTGGTAGATAACAAGATCTGTAAGAGTCATCCAATCATTTGTTATTGCCAATTAGGGGTAGACAAAATTGATCGACATCCCACGAAACCATTACTTGAATTCATTTCAAAATGAACTATTAACCGAATTTTCTCATACGAATTCAACAGAAATAACATATGTCGATCGAGTTTAACAAACTCATTTTGAAAATTAAAATCAACAGAGCAGCATCAAGTCTATTTTCGATGTGAATCCAACTCATAAAAACAATCGTGCTAACTCAAGATACGCAACAATCCAATCAAAACAAGAGCGAATCGAACAGTTTGAGTTTAACATAGTCGTTATGAATCAACACAGTTCCATGATTTTGGCGAAGAGATATTTTGCACAGGTCATACATAATCCCAGTCCAAATGAAAATGTTGACAAAACAGAGTCGTTTTCCCAATTTAATAGACTACATCGTATTTATCAAGCCAATTCAATCCTATGAAATCGTTTCAAAAATCAAATCATAAAAACTAAATTAGGGTCGCTGTGATCCAACCAAAACGAAATCATATCAAATCGAAACGTAGTCGTGCTCTAATTTTAGCATAAAAACCTCCTGTTCAGGTTAGATACAAACAAAAATCCAAGCGAAAGAAAAAACCATTGATTTCATTAACTCAAACCAACAGAAAAACGAATCAAACCCAGTGAAGACCAATCAATTGCTAAACTGGGCACGACCAAATCGTGTAACCAAATCATAACTTCATTTAATTTTAGCAAAACGAAAACAATGTACAGGATCTACAACATAACCATTTTTGATACAGAGTCATTTCGAACAATGGACAGAGCTATTTGAAAACCAAACTCAATTCATTATATTAATCCTAGCAATTCATAGAACGGAATTGATATCGAAATTCATACCTGGATGATGAGAAGACAACTTGGTCATGATAGTTTGGAATTGACGAAGGCTGTAGCTGATTCAACATTCCTAAATACGATGGAACCAATGGTTTTCTGCTTCTTTTCATTAGCTTGAAGCTTGTCCCTTTCTCTTGATAGTGCTGTGACTTAGTTTTCCAATGATTTGATTTTCAACTGTAATAAGGGAACTTCGTTATAGTAGCGTTCAAGCCACACATTACATTGAACACATGCTGTCTGCTCGGGCTTCAAAATGACAGTCGAGGGTTTGTTCAGATCAACGAGGGTTTCATTAGGTAGCTTAATCCCTGGATAGCTAGGATTGTTCTTTAGGCAAGGGGGTAAATTAGAAACAAAGTCATAGGGTGGCTCGGAGCACAGACCTTGGGAATAAGGGTACTCACTAGCCAGGAAATGCTCGATATCAGAGTCTAAGTCTTCACTAAGGACTATGGGCTTTTGATCAATACTAGGTTTAGGTTTATTCCTAGCAAGTCTCGATATCAGTCAAGCATTCTTTTTACCTTTTCCATCGATAGTAGAGTTACCCTTGACCTTCTTGCTCACAGGATTTTTACAGCCTCAACCTTGTCTGCTATAACGTCGGGTAGGTCGATATCAGGGCTGACCGAGGGTTTGGGAGAAGGTAGAAGGGCATGCAAGGGCAGGGGTGGCCCGACCTTAGTGTCACTAACCACAGACTTATCGATTTGGACAGACTCTGAATCAACGAAACCATTTCGAGAGAGAAAAGATTGCCAACTATCACCATGGAGGTTTAAATGATGAACGACGATGAGTCTGATCAGGCTGTGGTGAAACAAGCTACTATCGGCCTTCTCTCATTTAAACCTCTTAGCCATTTTATAAAGACTACACTGGAAATAAAATGGCATGTTCAATGGATAACCCATGAAATTCATTAACAGTCAAAGGTGATAAAGAAAAACCAATCCATACTGACCCTCACAGGTCACAAATTGTTTAACCACTATCAAGAGATCATGCCACCTAGGTTTAAGAGTGAAAATGGGCATACCTCTGTCACAGGATGTGACCTTTCGTGAGATGAACAGTAATGGCCATGGCACCTCATCAACTTTAGATTTTTTGAACCATCGCTGGCCCATGGCTGCTAATCCTGTGGCAGAGCTGATGAACTCTTCACTGATTTCAAGTTGAATGTCACCTATTTTCGCCCTACACGCATCAAAGGTAAGGGCGAATTGTTGCGCAACAAAAAAATTGAAACCCTTGAACCTCTACACAAACATGAGCCAACCATTATCTTCTAAATCTTTCTGGGCATTATCTAACAGTAGCAGGGTTTGACTACCATTCAGCTCAATTCGCTTTACCGATGCCATGGAGAAGAGCACACGGTAAGTGATGTGAACGAGCTAGGGTTTGAATGCATCCTACGCAGGGGAAGAACACTCAAAGGTTTACCCGATTCTAGTAGAGGTGAAACAGGGATAGGGGTAAGCATTAATGACATATCGTGCGAAGGTGGTGGAGCTGGTTCATACATGAATGAGAGCCATATCTACAGTACAACCTTCAGCGCATATAGCTGTCCAACCCATTATTGTATAGGCTAACGATTATGCCAACCAATCAACCAATGAAATCAATGGTAAGTGGTTTAAACATTCGCACGATCAAAAATTATGCCATAGTTTTAAAACCAAACACACAAATCGAAACCAATACCAAGTTAATGCCAAAGGTTTTGATAACACGAACTAGGTGTCATATTAAATGATATATATCAAGGTTTTAACCATAACACCTATGTGCTTTTATGAAGCTAATGTGCCAAGTGAATTGATCAAAGAACATGTAAATACAATCATCAATGCATCACAACCTCAATCACTCATGAAAAGAAATTACATAATCAATCAAAGAATGTCAAATGAGTACAGATCAAAAGGTTTTGTCAACTGCATAATGATAAGTGAAATGTCAACGCAATGGGCATATTGACAAGAATGATAACAACAATTCAGTGAAGATTTTAATGCGACTTCGAAAACCAAGTTTTCATGCTTACAGTCGTGAAAACAAAAACAAAGGTAAGTGTGCAAATAGCGCAAAGAATAAAAGTGTCGTTTTATTTGAGAATTGCGACAAAAAATTAAGGTTTGCAACAAACTAGTGTAGGCAGCTTATAAGACAGTAGAAAAATGTGAATTGGCTACCAACAGGCTGCCAGTTTGCATAACCCTTGTCCTTTAACTAGTTTAGCAGGTTTTATATCTAGATCAAATTCTTTGACTATTGCCATCCAGTTTCCTCTTCTYCCCCCCATATCCTATTGAGTAAACAGGGATCATAYTGCGGGGTGAGGCACAATTATTTTGTTATGGTTCTTGAGGATGTAAGATCTGAAATGTTTTACTRCTTTGTAAACCACATAATCTTTCTTGTCTATAGTAGGATAATTTAGTTTGACACCTTGGAGAYTAGTTCTCATGAATGATAYTRGGGCCTCGTTGTTATCATCATCCTTATGAATCAATACTACAACTAACGATTGGTCGGAAGAGAAAGTATAGAGGAATAAATATTTGTTGAAATCGGGACTTCGCAACACTGGGGCTTGAGATATTGCAGTCTTAATATTGTTGAAGTCCTTCTTCTTTTAATCATCCCACTTAAATTCAATGTCTTTACAATTCATTTTTTGTAAGGGTTTGATAGTTTCCACGAAATCGGGGGTGAATTACCTCACAAATTTGATTTTTCTGAAGAACGATTGGATAGACATTTTGTTGTGAGGTAATGGAAGTTGAGATATAGCCTTAATACTTTCTGGGTCTATGTGAATGCCTTCTTGAGATATAATGTGGCCTGAAAAATTACCTTCCTCGACACCGAAAATAATTTCTTAGGGTTTAAGGATATGCCATATTTCCTACACCTTTTGAAAATCTGGGTTAAATGTTGGATGTGATCTTCTCTGTTCTTTGAATACATAGTCACGTTGTCCAAGTAGACTACTACACACTTGTTGATTAGTCCCTGAAATTCTATGTCCATCGCCCTCTGGAAGGTCGCTCACACATTGATTAACCCAAAAGTTATGCATTTGTAAGTGAAGGTTCCCCACTTGCTTCGGAAGGTAGTTTTCAAACGATCTTCTTATGAAACTAGAGCCTAGTTGTAGCCTGAGAATCTGTCCAGCAAGATGAAAATTTCAGAGCCAGACATGGTCGGCAAGAGTTGCTCCATTGGTGGGACTGGGTAGATGTCTTTTTCTGAATCTCTATTGAGGTTTCTAAAATCTACGCATAGGCAGATAGCCCTAGAATTTTTCCTTAAAGGAACCAAATTTGCTACCCATGCAGAGTGTCTAACCTGAAAGATAATTTTGGCATCTAATAGTTTCTTTAACTTCTGACACATGAGAGGCTCCAGGGATGGGTGGTACTTCTGGAGCTTCTATTGGAAGGGTTTTCACTTCAGGTTTTACTAGGATAATGTGTTGTATGATATGAGTATCATAAGTCTTAATATATTGGTAGGAACAAGAAAAAACATCTTGATATTGTCTGAAAAGTTTGAGATACGCCTTCCTTTCCTCTTTAGATATTATCTTTCCGAGGTTTATGTTTTTCGGGGTTCCGAGATTTATAGCTTCATGCATGGGATATGAACTCCCTATCTTTGTGTTCCTTGACCCTTTAAATCTTTCCCTTATATCAAAAAGGTTCTATAAATTGGATATTCCCTTCGGTATCGTGTGAGACTTCGATTTGTCAGTCGATTGATGTATTTGAGGATTGGTCCTTGTTGATTGTTCCTGGAATATTTCATCGTCAATGGCCAAGTCCTTAAATTTATCCTAATTGATCATAAAGTTTATAATATGTTCATATCCTTCAAATACCTTCCAATTAGAAATATTGTTGGGCACCGATGGTTTTTATAAAAATTCTATAGTGAACCAAGAGGCGTCATAATATTCTAGAGGTGACTGCCTTGAAGCCACAGTGGCCAGAGAATCAACAAGAATCTTCTTTGTTATGGGAATCGTTGTAATGCTGAAAGATTCAAAATGTTATATTAGCCTGTGCACTTCCTGTTGGTAATTATTAAGGTATGGAGAATTTCAATGTATAGTATTCCTTACTTGTCTAACGATGATTTTAGATTCTCCGAAAACCTTTACTTCTTTAACGTTCAAGTCCATGGATTTCTTTAGCCCTAGTACTAGAGATTCATATTCAGTGGTATTGTTTGTACATTCAAACTCAAGTCTACAGGATAGAAAATGTCATTTAACTTTTGGATTAATGGGGATGCACCCTATCCCAGACCCTTCTTGCGATTTAGCGCCATCAAAGTATAAGGTCCAAACTTGTGGGAAAAATCTATCTTCTTCCTCTTTCCTGTCACTTCCCTCTTTTTCTCCTCTTTGTTTTGTGATTTATAACGTAGTTTCTTGAGAGAAGAGGGTTTCCTCCACCACCGTCAGAAATTCCTCTTGAAAAACCATTTCAAAGTTTTGAGTAAGGGGAACATCAGATGAGAGGGGGGTGGGGGAATTTACGAATTCGTAATCATAGGAATAATTGCCTAACACAGGGAAATCCGTCGATGAGGTTTCATGTAGGGTTTCTAAGTCAGTGACAATATGTTTTAGATATCTTTCCCTATCTATACTGATAATTTTTGTGTTCCCTTTTATTGGTAACCAAATGTGAGCTCATTTTGTACTAAAGTATACATTTAACTTCTTAGACCAATCTTGACTTAATAGAAATCCATAAGCTTCTGGGATATTTACTACAATGATGTCAATTAACTGCATAAATTTAGGGTGTGTCTCTATTCCAATCATTACATCTTTGAGTTATCCCATGACCTTCACCTGGGTTCTTTCTATTTGTATCACATGTTTATCATTTTTGAGAGGGTCTGCATTTAATTTTTTGCAAATAGACAGTGGTATAACATTAGAAGATGCTCCTGAATCTACCAAACAATTATGGAAGTTTTGTTGAAGACTTTAAACGTTAAAAGGAATTGTGGGACAAAAGGTTTTCCCTTCTTATCTTTAGAGCAGGTGTTCACAGTTGGTTTATTTCCTAGATCTGTGGGAGTTAATTTCTTCCTTGGTTAGTGCTTGTTGTAGGATTTTCTATTGATTTCAATGCTTATAGCTGAAAGTCTTTTTGCTAAGGGATTCTACACATGTCCATGGCTGATATATTTTCCTTCAAATTCTTTAAATATTATACTATGTTGTAATATAGCTTGGGAAATTCTCATGTATGGATGTTTATAGGGTTTCTTCGAGGAGAAAAAGGTGCTTTCGGGTGATCGAGAGTTGGTTTTCCTCCCGAATTTGGGGTTGTAGTAAGTTCGTTTGAGACAAGTTGACCCCTACTTCATGTTTTCAAAACCAAGACTTTCGCGGGTGGTTCTTGAAACTCAAATAAGTCAGTGGAAGGCATTGGTAGATTAGGGTCCCATATCAACATGGTTGTTTCTTCTGGTGGAGCAACTTCTTCCTGATCAACAATATTCATAACTGAGCCACTTGATTGTCCGGTTAGGGAGAATTCATCTAGAAACTGGCTAGCCATCAAATTCATGGAATGCACCCATTGAGGGCAGTCTCTTTTAAAGTGATTCTCTTGATGATAAGTATAGAAAGAGTCAGATGCTACATTTCCCAAATTGATGTTTTAGTTGGCTGGGGGAGGTTTAATTGATTTGAATGGTATATTCCTTTTGGAAAAGGGTTTATAGGGCCTTTGGCCTTGGTTTCCCTCCCCTTCACTTCTCTTCATGTCTATTATTTTGTTTGACAACTTCTTGACCATGCATTGTAGGTTCTGTATGTCCCCTCTTCCCTTTTCAGGAGCTTGTTCTGTTTGTTTCCCTGGGGGTCTAGTCACTAGGAGTCCTCTCCTGGGAGGAGGTTTAACTTATTTCTTAACTAACGAGACTTGGCCATCTTTGCATCCTTTCATTTGGAACTATATCATTTTGGCTTCTTCGAAATTTTCACCTAAGTTTGGTTTAACAACCCTCTTCACAAACATGGAAATAGAAGTTGGGATATCATTAATATATACTTTGATTTGCAACTACTGAGTAGTTTTATCTTCGGGTTGGAATTTTTTTAAGATATTTGTGAATATTTTATTGAAATATTTAACCTTTTCCTTTAAAATCATGGTGGTGACAAGCAATTCATCCATCAAATCTACTATAGTGGTTTCTTCGGAAATTTATCCAAAAAATTATTTTGAAATTTCGTCCAACTAGTTATGGATCCTACAGGTAAGTTAAAATACCATATGGAGGCTTATTTCTCAAAGGTATAGGGGAAAATCCTGCATAGTAAGTCTTCATGTTGGACATTCATCAATCTGATAGCTAGTATGAATTTTTTGATATGGTATTCAGACAATCCTGAGGTTTCAGGGTCAAATTTAGGGAGTAACTTCTCCAGATTTTGAAGAAGGTTATGTACTTGTCCAAGGATGGCCAAAGAATATCTGGCCAACCAAGGTTTATTGTTTTGCGGTGGGTTTCCCCTCTCTTCATCATGGTCAATTTTATCTTCCATATCTTCAGATCCCGAAACTGAGCGTTTTGAATTAAACCCTTCTTCTTCCAAAAAATTTTCTGGCTCAGAGAAGTTGTTGGTTGGCATTTCAGGGATTAGATTAAGAGGATGTTCTATTTCAGTGAGAGAGAAATCTATCAGGTCTTCTACTGTGTGCACAAAAACCCGGTCGGGGGTATCAACCACTGGTCTTCTTACTTGTTTTCTTAGAGGAATTAATGGAGCTAAGGGCAACGCACTGATCTGTCGGGCGTATGCTCTTGTGATTATTCTAAATTGGTTTAATTCCTCATGAGGAAGAGCATAATGTATATCAGGGAACAAGTGTTCTTACTTGTGCTAGGTTGATTTACTCATTTTGGGAGTACTCAATGTGTGTGGGATGTCTTGGGAATGACTAGCCATGCATGTGGACTGTTTTTGAATCTACAGGCTGTGTGAAATATTTTGTAAAAAATAGTGTAAGCCATTAATTATTTAGGCCCTCCTTCTAGCGCCAATTCTTTTGAGGTTTCCTAAATCCCTTTAACTCAACAACAGGAACCAAACCCACCACTGAGTCCCAATTAGACTCTACAATGTTTAATAGTGGTATGGTTCTCCAAATCTTGCGATCCAGCCAAAATAATCTATAGTCTTTATGCTTTCTTGTGAAGGATTTTTCCTTCAGTTCAGACATTCTCTTTTTTGTATTTTCTCTTAGGTGGGACTGATATAAGATAGGGCCGGTATAAACCAAACAGGAAACAAAATGGGAACAATATTAACTACTGGAGAAGAGGCTCATCTTGGGATAACCCTTTCACTCTAGCATACAGACAATGATCGTCTACCACAGGCCTAGTACTAATATTTAACCATTTGGGTATTCTGATTACTGAACTGAGATACAATTTATCAGAAGAAAACATGCATGCAATAAACGATGACAAGTAAAATAATTCACTCAAATTTAATCATCAATCACATAATAAAACAACGATTTATCTTCATCATTAAAGAAAAGAACTGTAAAACATTGCATTAGATAACCTATCAATAGATTTAATAGCTCTTACTCATTACGACATACATTCCTAAGACAAAATAAGAAATAATTCTTCTCCACATCCAATCATACACACATTTGATGAAAAAAACACAAACTTGTCTTTGGTCCCAAAAGGACTTCTCAATTAAAGGCAGCTCCGAAATAGTTGTTAACAAAACCAAAAATGAGGGTCTTTGCAGCAACCATTGACCTCTAAGTAACCGGTCGATGGTCTTATTTATAACATAAAATTAACTAAAAATAACTATTAAAGTGAAAATAAGTGAAACAAAACTCACCACATGGTGCTCTCTTGTATCAGTTTTTCAAAGAGTCATCTCAAGATATCACTTAAGTGGGTGAATCTTCTCGTACTCAGACCAATTGATGAATAGATCCTCGCATGTGTTGGCATACGTGAATCTATGTTGTTCCATTGGGGCCAAGTGAATCTCTCCTATCTAAACTTCTTGTGACCGATACTTGACTATTCTAGCACTTAACTGTTGCAACATAGCCCGAGCTTTGATTGGGTGGTCCATGAACTGTCACACCTGACCTGAAACCATATCTGCCACCTTAGCGATTTCCTCAGCCCATGATGAGCTTTTTTTGGTGTGAATATGGACTATGTCGTTCAAGTCGACAAAGTTGTCGGGTGTGCCGAACTCGGGGAGGCCTATTTCTTTCATTACCCGGTTGATTTTGATCTAGCTTTTCTCGCACTTGGCCCATTTTTATTGGATTTACCAATGAGGTTCCTGAGCCATTTTATCCCAATACTGGGCTGATTTCTTTATGCGATCAAGGATGCTCTCTTTTAACTCCCAAATATTGTGCTCTTCTGTATCTCCGCCCTATTAGACCACACTGATATAGTCGACCCTTTCCATGGCTTGTTTTACTTTCTCATACCAACTCTCCATATATTTTCACATTGAAAGTTCCATGAGGGTGTCTTCCTGAAGCTCGACTATCCTTGCAGTGAATAGGTGCCACTCATATGTAAATTTTTTGTAGGCCTCATGGAATTCACTCCTTAGGAACATCGTAGCCTGTGTTGTGTCCTAATAGTATTTCTCCAAGTGGCCTAAATGTTCCAATTCCTTTAGAAAAATGGACAAATCCTCTTCATCTCTTTTATCTCTGCCTAGGGTGGCATCTGTGATTTCCATCCCTACGCCGATTAGTTCATATGTCTTAGCATGCTCTATGTTGATCATATTTTCCTCCATAGTTATGAGGATGGAGTGATCTAAAGTGATCCTCCTTTTCTTAGTGGTTCTCTGGACAATATATTTCCTTTTATAGTCATAAAAGATGGCATGTATGTCGGCTACTTCATCCACAGATTCGGGTATTTTCTGATCTCCCCAAGTGAGTATATTCCCCAGACTCTCGATGTTATATACTTGTTCAATATTGGGTTCTTTAACATCCTCCCTGTGTTTTGAAGGCCCGATTTCTGTTTGTTTCTCATCGGGGAGTTGAGTACCGATTGAAATTGAGGCACCAAGTTTAGGCTCGGTACTTACTTGATCCTTAACCATTGAGACGTCGATTTCCTATTGTGGATCTTCTTCCTTTTGTTCGCCCAACCCTGGCTCATCCTTTGGACTGTCTGCTTGGGTCTCTGGTGTAGTGGGAAGCTCAGTGTCTAAGACACTCTTGACTTCTT
>JASDQU010371027.1:45539-56716 GCA_032191745.1 Picea mariana
CGATGAATTAATCGCAGATGAGGGAGGAGGATTTTTTGTACATGTTCTCCCATAAAATGATGAAATATACGTGGACCAGGAGTTCTACGACGTTCCATCTTAGGTTCTGGCACACATGACATATAGTAAGTATCATGTAGAAGGATGATGTCTCTCCTTCTTTTGGTGTCTGAGCTTGTTGTATGTAGATGCTCAGCTATTTGGAAATGATGTCTCTTCAGTTGAAACCACTCCCATAAATGGCCACTGTGTAAGCTAGAGGCATCCATGCCTCTAAAAATCTAGAGCTGTCTTTTTCCCCATACAATCGACAGATTAGAGCCATAAGGTAGATGTAAGGATCCCCTAAGTTGGTCGTCTGGTACCAACCAATGATCTGGATGGTATACTTCTTATCTTCTCTCCACCATGAGGCCATCAGTTGGCTGGTGTCATGGCGCTCGTAGAATTTCACAATGAAATATGTACCCAGCAGCTCCTTAGGGTCTCAAAGTTTGTAATATTTCTGGACCTCCACTAGTAAGAACACTCTGACACACCCTCCATTGTCGTCGTTAATCATACATTTTTTTGTGTCCATGTGGTCAATGAGCCACTTCATGAGTTATATGCAGGGGAACATCGGAGTTCTTCTTGCTACCATGTGTAGGTATGATCGTCGAATATTCGGAAAAACTTCATTATTGAGCTTTCTCATATCTGGGTAACTATGAGGGATATCTTCCTGGAATTCTTCCCGGCTGATCTTCTTGAAGAGTTCTCCCAAATTTGGGAGTATCGCCTTGGTCCCTGTGCTTGCCTCTATGTCTCCAAAGCCTGAAGGTTGAGTGAAAACCTTTTTTGTATATGTCTTAATGACTAGTTCTAGCCTTGGAGAAAATTCTGATTTTTTTGCGGACCCTAGAGAAGAGCCTTGTCCTACCTCTGGTTCTTTTAGCTTTGACACCCTAGGTGATTGTCTAGTGGTCGGATTTCTTGGAGGCATTGTTCCTGCAATTGAAATAAATATTTTAGAGACTGCATATAGAGAAACATTGGATATGATATATATATGAAGCGTAAGCATGAAAAATCCATAGGCTGGTACATACCTGTAAATATTGCTAAACCTGGTTATTTGATACTCATGGGATCTCTGCGGATTTTGAATTTCTCGTTTCGCTTCTCCGGATGCTCTGAAACTCCTTTTCATGCAAAATGGTTTCATTTACAATGGCTCAATAAAATTTAAACCGGGGAAGAACCTACCATGTCATGTCAACCATTTAATTTGGGTGATGAGTGGAATTCAAAAAAAATTGTCGTCGAATCTCTGCAACTTGAATTCATCATGGGTTGACGACGGAGGCACGGAGGGTAATGTATTATATCGGTAATTTCAAACGTTTGTTTTGATTCACACATGAAGAAACAAATAATGGAGGATTTGGAATTAATTAGTCCCTTAAATGCTTCGAATCTAAATGTATCTAGTGCTAAAAAGTCCTATCGTGTCATTTTTTTAGTGGGCAGATCGGGGATCGGGTATGCACCATGAACGTTTTTCATTGAAATTATTCTATGAAAAACCTTCGACGCTGATTGATTTCATCGTACAATGATTACATGACAAAACCAACTTAAGGGTGTGACTTGGACCTAGAAAACCAATAATGACTCTGAGTAAAACTAGACCATATGGTTATCCAATCGGGAAAAGATACGTGATGTTGAAGACAGGTGTCTTAATCCATGTGTATTAGTCGGAGTCAGACTTTCTTCAAGTTGTGTGTTCTAAAATAAACTTGGGCTTGCCATTTCCGAAAAGGTATCGGGGGTCAACATTCAGGGATGAACCTATCATGAGTTTCTCTTCGGATTAGCTTCCTCAAAAATTCTTGATGCTGAAACGCTTCGAGAATTGGTGATCGGGGAAAAATCTTTAGTGTGGTCAGAATGTTCGTCATGATTCAATCTTCTCCAATTTCGACAAGTGCGCCAGGTATTGACTATTGGCACAAGGGTAGGCCCAGGGTTCATCTCCAAGAGTGCACCAACAAGCCCTAACTACTGGCCCTTTCAGAAACACCCGCGAAGTAGATGCAGTCTCACCTGAAGCAGTTATGAGGGGGTTGCAGCACAAAGATGTCTACAACCAAGGGAAATATCAAGTGGACATAATACAAGAATCAACACAACATTCATTTATCACTTATCAACTTGGATCTACTCTACACATCTGCTTATTAGTTCTAAAACAATAATGCAATAACAACATATCAATGACAGAGAAAGAATACCAATCGCACACAACACAAAATATACGTGGTTCACCCTCTCTCTAGGGATACATCCACATAATTGTGCTCTATAATATATTAACATGAAGCATACAGTTCCTATCTGCACTCTTATCTAGCAGATTCTCTTTCTTCTCTTTTGTTTCTCTCCCCTCCCTGTGCACCCAGCTACAGGGTCAATCTTCGCACCCAATTGAAGATCTTACAATACCAGAAGGCTCTCACACTTAACGCTTCTCTCTCACACAACAATAATCACTCTTAACATCAATAAAACTATACTCAACAATACCATACCGACCCAAAATAGGTCCTCATGACCTTTATTTATACATTACAATAGCTCACCGACATCCTTAGGCTGAAACCTAGGTGTCCAAAACCCTAGATACCAAAACCCTAGGTCAACTTGACTCATATTTTTAGGGCTTTGCCAACCTATCTTTCCTTCCTTCTCTTGTGGTGCTTTAAGGCATCCAATGGTGGCTTTCTCCACTTGTTGAGTTGTCCATGCTCCTTCTTCCTTTCTGGCCCATCATCCTCAATCTCCTCGTCCAACGACTTACTTTTCTCTGTCTTTTCTGCTCTTTTTCTTACTTCGACCTAGTAATAGTCATTGTGTCTTCCAAAAAGTTTGCATTCTCCTTTTCTTCCTTGATCTTTGCATATTTCCATACCCAAGGGATAAAAGGCCCCCAACACTCACCTGAGACTCATTCTGAGGCACTTTAGATCTCAGCTTCCTATTTTACTTTGATTTCAGACTGTGCAGTGTAGCCTCTGCTTTTTGTTCCATGCCTCATTTTCCTCCTTGTGTAGACTGTCTTTTCTATGTGTGGTACCTAGTTTCAACTACACCTCGTACCTATACCCTTTTCTTCTTGGGTTTACTGGGAACTAAGAGGTAGTTGGTTGTCATAGTGCAATTTCAACTGGCTCCCATTCACTAATCCTTCCTTCCACTCCCCATTCAGAGTCTTCAATTGTGCATCTCCTCCCTCTGTAACATAAGCGATCAATTATAGCCCTAGCCAATGCATTCTGAACTTCCCAGGATGTTTGATGAACTTACTATCATACATGAGGACTAGATCACCTTGTTTAAATGCCTTCTTCTTGATGTGCCTATCATGGTAGGCCTTATCTCTTTCCTTCTGTACTTGTTGATGGAATCCTGCAACAAATCTATCTTCCTCCAATTCAACCAACTTTGCAAGCCTCTCTTGAATAGTGCCAGGGTCATCCATATCTATAAAGGTAGAAATTCTCAGGCTTGGTACCAAATATTCCATTGGAACAACAACTTCAAGACCATATACCAACTTAAAAGGTGTCTGCATTGTCAGCTTCTTCCAAGTGGTTCTATAGGCTTATAATATTGTTGGTTATCTTAGATCCCAATTATCCATGTTCACACTACAAATATTCATGGGTGTTGTTTCCAAGATCTTATTGAATGCTTCAACTGTCCCATTTTCTTGTGGATGGTATGGTGTGCTCTTCTGATGGTGGACTGCAAATTCTTCAGTCAGGGCTTCAACTATCTTATTGATGAAATGTGTTCCTTGATCACTCATAAGGATCTTTGGGCATATAAACCTGGTTATGATGTCATCAAATATGAAGCGTGTAGTTGTAGTTGTACTACAGTCCTTAACTGCCCTTTTTTCAGCCCATCTGGTCAAGTATTCTGTTGTTGTAATTATGTACCTTGCTCCTATACACTTTCCTGGTGGGTTTATAGGTCCAACGAATTCAATGGCCCATTTCTCAAATGATTGTAAGGTCAATTCTGGTGCTAGTGGCATTTCATCTCTTCTATAAGGTTTCCCAACTCTTTGGCATACATCGCAAGATCTGGAATAGTCTTTACCATCTTTGTGTAATGTAGGCCACCAAAGGCCAGCTCTAAGAACATTCTGCGTAGTTTCTTTCCATGCATAATGTCCTCCTGCGATGCCTTCATGAGATTCTATGAGGATCAATGGTCGTTTTTCCTCCATAACACATCTTGATATCTCATCAGGTCCCATCTTGTATAGATGTCCAACTATAAGGGAGAAGTCTGTAGTGTATACTACTAGCTATTTCTTCTGAGAGATTGTGTACTCACTAGGTTCCATTCCTATTGATAGGAACTGGACTATCTCTGTGAAGTGGTCATCGATATTTCTAATGGCCAGTAGCTGTGCATCCGGTAGTGCATCCTCCAAACTGGTCGGCTCTTCACCATGTTCCAACCTTGATAATTGATCAGGACCTTTATTCATTCTCCCTGGATTTACTATGATCTTAAAATTATACTCCTGAAATAGCAGAAGCCATCTGCATATCCTTCCTCCCAACAATGGCTTTTTGACTAGGTATTCTAGCATGGAGTGATCAGTAAACATTTTAAAGTGTCCTCCCAACAAGTAGTGGTGAAATGTTTGCAATGCATACACCATGGCTAACCCTTCTCGCTCAATGGCGGTGTAATTAATCTCAATAGTTGATAGCTTCCTACTAGCAAAGGCTAGAGGGTGGTACATATATCCTCTTCCATGTTGTGCTAACACATGTCCTAAAGCAATGGAATACACATCGACATGCACATGAAATTCCTTGGTCTAATCTGGAAAAACCAAGATAGGTGCAGTAACCATTTTATGTTTCAGTGTGTCGAAGCTATGCTGGCATTCTTCTGTCTAACTAAAGTGACAATCTTTCTTCAAAAGTTTCTCCATAGGTGTTGTGATCTGAGCATATTCTTTGATGAACTTTCTGTAATATCCTATGTGTCCCAGCGCAATGCACAACTATTTTACTGAAGTAGGAGGGGGTAGATCAACTATAATGGCAATTTTGGATGGATCTACCAACAATCCCTGCTTGCATACAATATGACCTAACAACACTCCAAATGGTGAGAAGAAAATGCACTTCTTCAGATTCAAAGAAATTTGACACTGCCTGCATTTGTCCAACATTAGCCTTATACATTCAATATGATTCTTTAATAAACTAAAAACAGTCCAATCATCAAAATATGCTTCTAGAAATTTATGCAGAAATTCCTTGAATGCTTCAACCACCACCCTGGAAATGATGGTTGGGGAATTATTTAATCCAAATGGCATCACTCTATACTGATAGGACCCCCATTCTATTGCAAATGTGTTCTTATGGTGATCTTCCTTGGCAATCTGGATCTAATGGTATCGTGAAAATCCATTTGTAAAAGAATATACTTCCTGGCCTCCCACATTATCTAACACTTCGTTAGTGAATGGTGTAGGGAAGAGGTTATGCAAACAAGAAGCATTCAACTTCCTGAGATCTATGCATATCCTGATCTCTCCTATCTTCTTGTCTTGTACCACCATAGGGATAATCCACTCCGACTTTTCCATAGGTTCTATAATCCCTACTTCCAACATTCTATTGAGCTCAATATTCCCTTTTTCCTTATATTTAGGGTCCAGTCTGTACAGTCTCTATTTGACTAGTCTATCATCTAGATTTAAAGGAATACTCATCGCTTCCATAAGCCCTTTAATACCCTTCATATCAGTGAACTTGGTAGGAAAAAAGTTTTGATATTCATGAAAAACTTCTGTAATCTTGTCAATGGTAGTAGCATCCCAATAATCTCCGATATTTGCAAACTTAGGTGTCTGCTATGTTCCAATATTGACCTTCTTAATCTTGATCAGTTTTTCAATAAATGGTAACTCGACTCCTGGTCCTTCTAAATCTCTCTGGCCTTCTGTTTCTATGATGTTCACCTTCCTCGGATCATCGTCTTCATCAGCGTTGATGTTGTAATGACCTTTTAGTTTCTAGAGAGGAACAACCCATTCGTCCTCTTCTTGTTCCAAGGGAAGGCCAGATACCTCCTCAAATAATTTCTATCTCACAATCTATAATGCTTGATCTACTGAAGGATATTGAATTTCAAATAAGAAGGTGGTTACAAAATTCTAAATCATACCTTTCCAATCTGTAGTGATGAGGCACAACTATGCTTCAAGGTACCAGTTGATAGGTGTTGTGTCTAGCATGTTGATGAATTTGTGTACCCATTGTTCTTGAGGAACGTTTCTCCAGGCTTCCTCATAGCTTCGCACATGGTCCTTTGGGCAGCTTTGACCTGTGTATCAAACTTCCCAGCCTTCTACTTATACTGATAACTGCACTGTCATCAAGGTATGACACTGTATCCAATCTGTAATGTTACTTTTGTGTGCCCCACACCATCAAAGGTGGGTAAGCTACTTACGATTGTGCCAATCTAGTGAACTTCTCTGGTTAATCTATCACATCTTCTTGTAGATACTTCATACATTTTATTCTTCCAGTTCTTCAGTGCTTCTTCTGAGTTTGGTGAGCATATGTTGTCACTTTGCGAGCTTAATTTTCCATTGGCCGTGGGATTAATGTAATCATGTTGTTTGGCTGTTAATTTGTGTATATTTTCCAGTTCATATGCACGGTCTTCTTCTCTAATGGGATCTGTGTATCGCTGACCTTCATCTAGATCTAAGGTTTCAATGACCCTAAGGCCATGTTTTTCAAAAGTCATATGTCTCTTCTTTAAATAAACCACAGTGGAATTATTGAAGGCCCAATCAATTCCTAACATGGCAGAGTAAGGGAAACTGTCATCAACTATCTCAAGTACCTCGAAATACACAAATGTTCTTACTCCATCAATGTCCACAGGGACATGTTCCAATCTGCCAAATGGACTTACAACTTGCTGGTTGTCCATCCTAAGCCTAATAGGGGAATAGATCAACTTCGATTTTCCCATCAGTGCCCAGGTTTACTTCGTCATGACATTGACCTTCAATCCTAAGTCGAGGGATACATAGTATATCTCACATTCTCCTATTTGAGCATTCAAATGTAATTCTTTATTGGTCCTTATCTTCTTACCGATTTGGTGTACTACCCTATTCAATAAGGGGTCTATCTTTCCTATCTCATATTTTCTGATTAAATTTTGTAACTCTTGTACAATGCTCTCATCCTAAATCAACTTAATACAAGTATATAGGAATTCCATGAGCTTTCTTACCTCTTTCTCTTCTTTTGGTGAAGCAGAATAATAAAATGCCAGAGGCATTCCATATTCTCTTAGTTATGGTCTTGTCTTCGATGAGGAATCTTGGCCTCCTCTGAATTCTTTTCTTGCCTCATCAAACGTTTGTCTTTCTTTCTTTGCATCAAACATTTGTGTCTTCTCTGTAGCTTTCCTGATTCCTGAGTCTTCTGTAATCTTCCCTTGGCTTATTCTATATTCTCCTGTAACAATGCCTCCTATGGTTTTAAAATCCACTGTAGGGTCTTCTTCGCGATGTTCAACATATCAGTTTCACTTGTGGGTTCTTCTGAGGTCCTCGTCTTTCCTAAAGCTTAGCTAGCAGCACCGAACAATCTTCTATAATATGTTAAAATGAGCTACAGTAACTGCAAGTAGTACAAGGGTTCTGACAATCCCTTGTGAGGTGTCCTAGCTATGCATAATTACAACAGATTATCTGTCCTCGGCCTCAACCCATTCCTCCTCCTCCTCCTCTTCCTATGAATCCACCACGAAGATTAAAGTTTCCTCTCCCAGGGGAGTTATAGTACGTATTGTTTCCTTCTTGCAGTGCTTCACCTTGAATCTTATATATGTCTCTTGACCTTTCATGCATGAGATCGTAAGCCCTACAATCCCTATCATCATGTCCCACAGAATTACAGAACGTGCAATACAAATTTGTGGGTGTTTGAACATATTTTTGCATGTAATAGCACTCACTAGGGTGATGCCTTGCATACCTCAAACCAGGGTAAGGTGACTTGCTTCAAAGGGCTCATAGCTCCAGAAACCAAGTATTCATTGAATAGGGGACAATGTTCCTTGTCATGGACATCTGATCTGCATATGACACACCATATGTCTTCTCTTTTATCTTTTCCGTTGTCTTTCTTAATATCTTTAACCTGCAAAGACAAACTAGTTAGCTGAGTCAAGATCTGACTCATACCTGAGCTGGATTCTCCCATAGGGGCTTATTCTAACTTCATGGTGATATCCAAAACCTTAGACTGTGAAGAAATCTTCTGTTGCATCAAAGGAACTCTAATGTGTGGTAAGAGGGCAACAATGAACCATTCTTTTTTCTGTTCATATGGGATCTGAAAAGTCAATCAGCCTGTTAAGGTTTTGAATCTCTGAACAAATTCCCAAATAGGTTCGACCACCTTCTTCTTGATCTCTTTAAGCTCTGTAATACATTGTAACTCTGACTTGGGTTTCCTTAACTCTGTGATCAACTCATTCTTAATCTGATTCAGTGGCTTAGGTTGTGCAAGTCCTTGAACAAGCTTCATGAACGAGCTCAGTGTGCGATCCCTTAGAGTGGTACTAAACTGGGTTTTTTTGAAAGCTTCGTCTGTGACATTTTTAATATTCCATACAGCTTCACATAGGAACTAGTGTTGGTCAGGATCTTTAGATCCATCTCCCCAAAATATAGAGAGTCTCATCTCATATGCCATATATCTTCCTAGGGTCCTTGACTGAGTATGTGGTGGATTACTAGTGACAATGCTCTGGGTACTTTGGTGACTCTGACTATTCTGGTTGCTTAGTGCTGTTGAATCAAAAGGAGGGACAATATTAATTACTTCAATGGTTTGTGTAGTTTCTGAAGTCTCAAGTTCCTCTCGGCGAAGATCTTCATCTTTCCCTTCCTCTGTCCCAACAGTTTTTGAATTCTCCTCTTCTATCATATATGCCTCTTCTCCACTATAGAAACCTTCGTCCCTGTAGTTCTACTTGAATAGGTTCACAAGATGAACTTCTATAAACACTCTCCCACTGCGTGTATGTCCAGCTTATGTGTCGTTCTCGCTATCCAAATTCTTGAACATTATCCTTTCTAGATCCGACCAATCTACTGTATCTTCAAGATGTTCTTCTCATGCAATAGCATCTTGAGTCTCAACTTTAGGAATTGTAAAAATTTCCCTTTGGGTCCCTTAAAGAAATATCTCTCAGCTTGGTTGTATGACTCTACTCTGTCAACAAAAACCTCTTTGATGTACCCTCCCATGGTTCTATCAAACCAGTTATCTACTTCTTGTGATATGGTGTTATCAACTCTCTTGACCTTCTTGATCAGCTCAAACATCGACACTAGAGGAGTTCTATATCGGATCTCGAACTCGGTATCTGCTAATATAGCTAGCCACTCATACAGCTCCTGATGGATTCCCCAAAGAAAATTTCGTGTATATTAGTGAAGTATTTCTCCAACCAATCCTCTATACTAAGATTAGGGTTCTTGTCCTGGGCTTCAACGAATTCCTTTTCTTGATCCTCCATCCACTTTTGAGTCTATGTATTTGATGGGAACCACCTTGACATTCCCTCAAGAAGATTCTTGTCTCGAAAATGGAACCATTTGTTGGCACAGGGGTAGACCTAGGGTTCATCTTCAAGAGCACACCAACAAGCCCTAACTACTGGCCCTTTCAAAAACACCTACGAAGTAGATGCAATCTCACCCGTAGTAGTTATGAGGGGGTTGTAGGATAGAGATGTCTACAACCAAGGGGAATATCAAGTGGATCTAATACAAGAATCAACATAGCATTGATATATCACTTATCATCTTGGATCTACTTTGCACATCTACTTATCAGTTCTAAAACAATAATGCAATCATAGTATATCAATGACAGAGACAAAATACCAATCACACACAACACAAATATACATGGTTCACCCTCTCTCTAGGGATACGCCCACATAACTGTGCTCTATAATATATTAAGACGAAGCATATAGTTCTTATTTGCGCTCTTAGCTAGTAGATCCTCTTTCTTCTCCTCTCTTTCTCTTCCCTCATTGCACACCTAGCTGCAAGGTTGATATTCACACCCAACTGAAGATCTTACAATACCAGAAGGCTCTCACACTTAGCACTTCTCTCTTACACAACAATAATCACTCTTAACATCAATACAACTATACCCCAAAATACCGTACTGACCCAAAATAGGTCCTCATGACCTTTATTTATACATTACAATAGCTCACCAACATCCTTAGGCCGAAACCTAGGTGTCCAAAACCCTAGATACCAAAACCCTAGGTGTCTGAAACCCTAGGTCAACTTGACCCATATTTTCAGGGCTTTGTCAGCTTCTCTATCCTTCCTTCTCACATGGTGCTTTAAGGCGTCCAATGGTGGCTTTCTCCACTTGCTGAGTTGACCATGATCCTTCTTCTTGTTGATCTGTCATCCTCAATCTCCTCATCCAATGGCTTAATTCTCTTCGTATTTTCTTCTCTTTTGCTTACTTCGACCTAGTAACAGTCACTGTGTTTTCCACGAAGTTCGCATTCTCCTTTTTCTTCCTTGATCTTTTCATACTTCCATACCCAAGGGCCAACATCAACTATCGATGATATCGTTTCTTTGTATTTAATATTTACTCCCTTCTCCTTTTATCGATGCTGAAGGGGATCGACTATTGGTGATGTCCATATGTGATACTTTTTGTGAAACAAAAATTCCTTTTGTCAATACTGGTGAATATCGGCACTCGGTAAATTTGGTTTTCCGAATGATTCTTTTTCACTTCTTATTTTATTTGGATGTTGAATCTTGAGTGCGTTGGGTGAACTATTTTGGTTGTTGATTCCTTATTTAAGTGTTAAGCCTATTTAATTCATAGGGTTTCATAAAGTTCAACAATTCTTAACATCTTAATGAGAGTTAAGAGAACAAGCAAAGAAAAAACATTTCTCAAATAAAAATCAAATTTAGACAGTGCAAAGATTAAGTGGTACCCAAAAACTGAAAAATTGACATAGGATTTTTAGGGTGTGCTGAGTGCTCAACACATTTCTAG
>JASDQU010371028.1:31511-62349 GCA_032191745.1 Picea mariana
TTTTTCCTCCATTAAGGGTTTCTTGGGTGTGTGAGAGCGATTGTTCTCAAGAGAGACAAGCTCGAGACCCAACTTGCTATACTCAAATCTCATCGGGGACATGCACTGAAAAACGATCAAGAGAAGCCTACTCTGGTACCACTGATTTGAATTATTTTTAAGAATGAAATGAAAGCAAAGATACTACAATGAAATACACATAAATATTTCTAGAAATAGAGAAATACAGTAATACATGATTTCTATTAATGAAAGAAATGTACAAAGACTTTAAAAATACAGAGTGAAAGACTCGCTAGTATGGTGGCAGCTTATCTCTGAGAAGAGATGTGATGGCTAGTCTCATTCGAAAGAAGATGATTGTTACAATGAGGCTCCAAAGGATTTTTTAACAAAAGTAAAATCCAAAACCCTAACCCTGGATGATGAAAAGCCAAAAGGTTTGTGGGCCCCGATGGGGGTAGTTGATACATCAACTTCCTGGGGGCGTAACTTTTGCATATAGTCTCTGTTTGGGGCACTCGATACACAGTTGTAAAGGTATAATCGAGAAGAACGATTTTTTGACTGGCCCAATTTAATGTCTTTGGTAGTCATCTAGTCCTCAAATCCCCAAAAAATGTCGTTTAGGGCCTCAAAACGGCCCCCGAAGTTTAAAACCTGAAAAACTGCCGAAACACTGCCAAGATGGAAAATTATTTTTCGAGCCCATGGAATAGGTGGGTGGCCACTGATATCCACCTATATCAATCCTCCATCCTTAGGAAGCAATGGCCTCCATTGTGTTGAGTTCCCGGGGGAGAAGGGAAAGTGATTGCTGAATCTGAATCTTGGTGAGTTGCTTGCCTTGTTGGAGACGTCGTGCTGCTTGGTTTGTGGAAGGGTGTCACAAACCTATTTTTGGCGAGGCTGAGTCTATTCAACAAGTTGGACTACATGAGAGGATTGTGTGTAGAATGAATCTTTTCTCTTTTCTACAACCTTGTCGACCTGCTTCTATTGGATAGAAGGTGCTTGGGGCGAGGCTATAGTGGTTGCAGTGCCCTTCTGGTCACCTTTTGAACAAATTGTGAAGAAGTTGAATTTTGTAGTAAGATATACTACCTTATGAAACTGTTTAGGTGGAACAGTAGTCAAAACTACCTCTGGTATTCTATAGAGATGACACCCCAGATAAATAATGACACTGAGGGGTTGAGACTCATTAACAACATGGTGTTTCCACATATATGGCTGGCCCAAGAAAATAACACAGACATCTAGTGGGGAAACATCACATACTACCTCATCCTTGAAGGGATGGATGTCGTATGACAATCGACACTGTTGGCTCACACAAAGATCTCATCCCTGGTGAAGCCACCCGATGTTGTGTGGTTGCAGGTGTGGTGTTGTCGACAATCCCAACTGTTTGACAACCTCTGTTGAGATGAGGTTATTCTGGCTTCCTCTATCAATAACAAAATACAACGGGGCTCCCTTCACCCACATATGTGAATGAAAAAGGCGCTCCCCCTCTTTAGGACCTGTTGGTTCTTCTTGTTGAATTGTTGTGGTCGCGACAATAGCAGTGGGGTCTGTGTCAATGATCTGTCTTTTACTACTATTTTCAGAATTAGATTCTGAATCATGGTTTGGCTCCTTGTCTTTGATATCGACCACCAATGACTATTTTGAGCGACATTCATCAGTGTTGTGCCAAGGGATTTTTTGGAAATCACACCACTTTCCAGTGTCCTTATTCGTCTTCCCGTGACCCTTCTTTTCCTGTGGCTTAGACTAGTTTTCAGGAAGCTGTTTGTTAGGGTCATCTTTATTATACCTTGGTTGTTGTGGATTTGCAGATCCGAACTCCCATTTTTTATGGTGCCTAAATTTCTTCTCGATTTAACAACATATCGATAGGCAACACCAAGTGATGAGATGTAAAGAAAATCCATTTTAGTTTGGATGTATCTGTGTACATCCCCACGATATTTTAGAACCAAATGGCATTTAGAGTCTCACTAACTCCCAAACTACATCTTATAAAAGTTTTTGAAAAATGCAGGAGATTTGGAATCTCATTAAATTGCAAGAAAACTTTGTTTGGTCTAGAGGAAGGTAAACTGTTAGGACACATTATATCTAAATATGGAATCAAAATATATCCTAGCATAATCGAAACCATTAAAAAATATATCATCCTAGAAACATAAAAGAGTTGCAGTCTTTCATAGGAAAAATAAACTTTCTAAGAAGATTTATCCCTAACTTTGAAAAACTTCTTAGAAACATAAAAAACATGTTGACAAAAGATACAAAAATAAAATGGACAATAGAAGCAAATCATTCCTTTTATCAGGTGAAATAGGCCTTGACACAAGCCCATGTGCTTATCAGTCCTGATTATACAAAATATTTCCTCCTATTCTTTTTTTCCTTTGAGCATACCATTGCAGCAGTTCTTTTGCAGAAGAACAATGAAGGCCATGAACAACCTATTTCTTTCTTTAGTAAATCCTTGAGAGATGTTGCATTGAATTATAATATCATGGAAAAGCAAGCTTTTGCTTTGGTGAAAGCAATTAAAGATTTTAGAGTATATATTCTCCACTCACATATTATCACTTATGTCCCTAATGCTGTGGTGAAAGATATTCTGACTCAAGACAATCCAGATGGCAGAAGGGGTAAATGGATTGTTGTTATCCTTGATTATGATATTGAGATCAAACCAACCAAGCTTATCAAGGGTCAAGGATAAGCCAAACTTATGGCTGAGTCCAACTTTCATGCTTTGGTTATTAATTTTCTAGATGTAGTTGATGAACAATAAGAGCATGCGACTCCCCAAGTTAAAGAGGTTTTCTCAAACTCTCTCTGGTGTGTAGACCTTATTTTTGTTTTACATCATCTACAAGCTCCTCCTGGTTTAACTAAAACTAAAGCTAGATTTTTGAAACTCAAAGCTATAAAGTATTGTATTTTAAATGACAATCTGTATTGGAAAGATGTTGGAGGGATTCTACTAAATTGTTTGTTGAAAGATGAAGTTGATAAAGCTTTGCAATAATTACATGCAATATGGGAGAATCCCAACATGAACATGTGGTAGAAATTGGCAAGGCCTAAGAAGCTCCGAAGCTTAGTGAGTGTGGTTGGGGTTGGCCAGTCATGGATGACTTGGATCTTGGCTAGATCCACATGTACACCATGTTGATCAACAATGTAGCCCAGGTAATGGACCTTGTCCATGCCGAAGGAGAATTTTTCCAAGTTGGTGTATAGCTTATGCTGTCACAGGGTGTGCAGAACCTACTGCAAGTGTTCGGCCCAAGTCTTGTTGTAAATGAGAATGTCATCCAGATACACCACCACAAAATTATTGGTGAATGGTTGCAGAATATTGTCCACCAACCTCATGAAAGTGGCTAGCTTATTTGTCAAACCAAAGGGAATGGCCAACCATTCAAAAAGGCCCTCCTTTGACTTGAAGGTGGTCTTCCATACATCTGTCTATTCTATCGGGACATGGTGGTAGCCAGACTTCATATCAATCTTATTGAATTATTTGTCCCCCATGAGTTGATCAAGGAGGTCATTGATTTGGGGAATCAGGTACCAGTTTCTGACTGTGATTTTATTCAGAGCCTGGTAGTTAATGCAGAGTTGCCAGGTTCCATCTTTCTTCTGTATTAGTACGATTGGGATCCCGCAAGGTGATGAGATGGGAAGGATTTTCCCCTTGTGGAGAAGTTCTTGGATCTGTTGCTTGATCTCCTCATTCTTTAACAGAGAGTGATGATAGACTGACCCATTGGGTAGCGGTGCACCGAGGGTCAGATCGATGGGGTGCTTGACTTGGCAGTGTAGAGGTACCTCGGTAGGTGAGGAGAAGATATACAAGTATTCTTCCACGACATTATCTACTTACTTCTGCTGTGTGGAGAGGTCGGATGAAGAGACCTTGGATGTGGCTATGATCTTTTTCTTATTCTGAGAGTGAATCACGAAGAAGACAAACTTCCCCATCTGAGAGATGACCTTCCTGCATTTCTTAGCAGAGATCAAGGAAATAGCACTAGGTGGGACTACCTCGAGTATCCTGTACAATTTCCTATTCAAAGTAATAATAACACTACGAGGCCTAGACTCAAATACAACATGACATTTCCATAAATAGGGTTGTCCCAAAAGAACATCAAAAAATTCGAGAGGTGCAACATCACACAATACCTCATCTTTGAAGGTCTTGATGTCGTATGATAGTCGACACTGTTGGCTGATGCGAAGATCACTTCCTTCGTGAAGCCATCCAATGGTGTAGGGTTGTGGGTGCGGTGTTCTTGACAGGGCCAACCGCTTGATGACCTATGCTAATATGAGGTTCTTCTGGCTACCACTATCAACAATGAAGTGCAACAGAGTTCCTTTTACCCACATCTATGAATGGAAGAGGTGCTCTCCTTCTTCTAGCTCATCTAGTTCACCAGGCTAGAGCTTGGTGGTAGAAACAGTGGCACTAGGTTCCACGCCAATGATCTATCTTCCCCTTTCTGGTTCTGGCTCAGAGTCAGAACCCACATCTGATTCATAGGCTTTCACTTCGACCACCAATGACTGCTTTGAGCAACAGTGAACATTGTTATTCCAAGGGCTCTTATGGAAGTCGCACCACTTCCCGATATCTTTCTTTGTCTTTTCGGTGTCCTTATTTGCTTGCGGATTGGATTGGTTGTCCCAATACAGTCCATACTTTCTCTGTCCTTTGTTTTGTGGGTTGGGGCCTCCCTTTCCTGGCTTTTGTTGTGAGGGGTTCCCAGGCCCAAATTGTTGTGTCTTTTGTTTGAGCTTCTGTTTGATTTTGACAGCATATTGATAGGCCGCGCCCAAGGATGAGATGTCCAGAAATTCCATTTCGGTCTGGATGTATCTATGTAGAGCACCATGATACTTGAGCACCAAATGTCGCTCCGAATCTTTGATACCCAGCTTGGTGCACAATGTATGGAAGATATTTGTGAAATCTGGCACTGCTTGGTCTCTTTCTTGCCGCAATGTGGTCCATTTGGTATACAAGTCATCATAACTTCTGACAGGGTAGTATTGTTCCTTAATAACATCCTTGAAGGATTCCCAGGTGGATGTGACTATAAATAATGAGGGTTCCTCTATTTCCATTTTCTCACAGAAGGTTTCCCACCAATCTTTGACATAGGGAACGACTTTGAGGAGCACAAAAGCAATCTTTTCTCTATTCGAAAAGTTATGGACAGAAAAATACCCTTCTAGTAGATTCAACCACTTGTCTACAACATCTATGTCTATTTGACCTTCAAATATAGGAATATCGAAGTTTATTTGTATCTTGAAGAGGGTGGCACCTCCGCTCGAAGAAGATGTGTCGCCTGTTGGTAGCCATCAAAGGATTTGCGTGAAACTATCCATCATCTCGTTCCTTTGTTGAGTGAGGGATTCCTCAATCAATAGTTTAAAAGGATCTCATGTCCCATCATCTTTCTTTTCTCCTGCCATGAGAGGTCACTTGGGCATGCGAGAGATTTTGTCCTCAAGAGAAACAAGCTCGAGATCCAACTCTTTGTACTCCGACCTCATTGGGGACATGTATTAAAACGACAAGGAGTAGATGAATCTCATACCACTGATCCATATTTTATGAGCGGAACGAAATGAATACAGATTATTAATAGGTACTTAACAAAAAATAACAGAGATACAATCAAACTGGTTTTCTATTCAATAAGGAAATACGCTGAAATCGTAAAATGCAGCGGAAACAAGCTTGTTGGAATGGTGGCGGATTATCTATGAGAAGAGATGTGATGGCTACACTCATTCACAAGAATATAATTACAATGAGGCTCTGAAGGCCTTTTTACAATAAACTAGAATGCCCAAATGTAACAAACCTCATATTTACCATAATTTCTTTTTTTTTGTTTATCTACCTTCTAAATAATTTCTTGATAGAATAAGGGGTCCTAGCTATACAACTCTAATGTCAACTTAGCTGTGAAAATCTGTAATAAAACCATGCTATAAAACTCTATTATACAAATCTTATGTTCCCCATGGCTTTAGAAAATCCCTTTCAGCCTTTATTCTTTACTTATATGCGCATGGGGCTACGTCCATAAGTGCAGTCTTATCATTTATACTACACTCATTTTTAACAAAGGTTCCATAGTCACACACAATTTCACTAGTGGATTTTTAACCCTAGGAAACTTTAACTAGATCTTTATCCATAATAGTCGTGGGGTCGAGTTTATACACTAGACCGCTAACATAACTACCAAGTCATGGTTAATTATTGGTTCTTGGAACCGGTGGTTGGTTGTAATGAAGTAATAAGTCTGAAATCTAGTGGAAGTATGACAACTAGACTGAACTACAGTCTTAAGCTAACAAAGAGGGTGTGAATGGGATTTAACTTCCGTCGAGTCATGAAGGTGTCAAATCACATCAACCTTAAGTGGAAGAGATGGTTCACTGTCATGACAGTTAAGACTTTATAACTCCATTAATGGCAGACCTGCGAGTTCCCTTGTATTTATCGGGATTTACACCCCAGGTGTCAAATCGACTCTCCCATTGTCACATGGCTAACTGTCCTTCGCATTATTGACATTTACTCCGAGATGTCAATGCGCCACTTAGGGTTGGATTAGGTTCACAGTTTTGTCAAAGTTGAGTTTCTGTGAAGCGGCTCTGTGTAACGAATTCTTTTTGAGGCGAAGTCTATTGCCATGGTGGTCGCTTCATGGTTGCAGCAGATGACATGCTCCACCTTCCTGGTAATTTTTCCTTAAACATACTACCCAGATTGGTTAAATTAAGATGATGCATTTTTGGAAAACATTGAGTAACAATTTCTATCATCCGGTAATCCCGTCATGTTTGTTACCTCTCTGTTGAGTTCTCACTTGCGTGTAACTTCCTTGTATTCTTCGAAGTCATCCTACATCTTGGGGAAGTGATTTTTCTTAATGTTTACCTATGTTTCCCCTCTGATTAGGGTGAGGGAATACTAACCTCGTTTACCCATATTTGGGATCCTGGGGTTTTGTAAAAAATCCCTATCGCGGGCCGAGGATTCATAGCCGAATAGTCGTGGTTTGGAAATAACCCTACTATGTGTGTTTTCTTGACTAGTACAGGGGAGACCCTACTTACATAGTGTCCAACCAAGTTTACTGGTCATTCGTCTGTGTTGTTCTTTCATTATAACTAACGTTTTTCAAAGAAGCATTCCCTGTAGAAATTTTTGTCGGAACCTCTCTGCGTTGAAGGTTGACTTATACCTTTCTATACAATTTATTGTTTGGGTAGCTTAGGCGCAAACAATTAGGCGTACTCTTGGTTAAATGGAAGTTTTAGTCTCTGTTTTACACTTAATATGTTATATGTCGTTCATGTATACAAAGGACTTGATATAGTCGACCACTGTATTTCGCTATTTGAGAATATTATGTAAATATCTTTTCCCTGTGCTATTTAAATCGTTTCAAGAGTAGAAACGTATCACTAACGATGGGCCTTGTTTGATGAGAGGGTACCCATCAGTGTGTCACTGCACCATTCTCCCTCGGCCCTGGACATCTGTCCAGACTGGAAATGATAAGGACAAAGAAGACATGCGAGTCGCAATTCAAAAGTTAAGTAATGTTTTGTTTATAACCCATATGACTCTGTTGGTGTACTTCTTAAATTTTCCTTATACATAAATTACTATTCTTCGTACGATGGTTCCTCCAAGTTTCTGTATATGTCAAGGTTCCAGATGTTCATACGCGTGCATGGTGCAAAAGGTAATTAAGTTTCCTTCTGAACCCTTCCGGAGTTCAAACAGTCCCGGTTGCAAGTTTTAAAGCAGTCGTTCTATAAATTTTTCCTCCATTTCTTATTGGGCTTGGAAAAGGGAAAAATCCCCAAATGTAACTCTAAAGTTTGGTTCTGTTTATGACAGTATGATTCTTGCAACGATTCATCTACAAGATTACCCTGTTTATTTAAAGCTAAGAAATGATTGTTGAGTTAAGTCGGTTCTCCTCATTATTCGGACTTCACCCTATTTAATTATTATGGTTATTGTTTCGTTTAAGGGTCCAACTTTAAACTCTTAATGTTGGATCAAAAATATGTATATCGTTTTATTTCATTTCGACATCTCTTATGTTATTGCTGATATGTTTTACTCTGAATTGATAAAAGTTAGATTGGGCCCAACAGGAGTAGCTACGAAGATCTGAGTTGTCAATCAAAGGGTAGAGTAAGGTTATGATTCTGTGTTTAATTTTCAGAACGCTTATCCATAACTGCAGCGTTATATATTTATATTCCTGTATAACTATCGTCATTTAGACTATGTAAGGGGGTTTTCAAAGAGACTGGTAGGATTCTACCATTGCTTTTTGTATGTACCGAAATGTATGAATATATTTTCCATTTCTATAACGTACATTATCACGAGCCTCGAGTGAATGATTTCGCATGTATATTGAAAATTTAATAAATTGGTAGATACGATTTAGCATGTGTATTCATCATTTAAAAATTTGAAGACTTCTTCATGACGTGAGTTTTTCTTTAGTTGGGTTCTTTTATTTGTGCGAAGGGAAAGCAAAGTTTAAACTATTATATCAATATACAACTTGTAAAAGTGTCTCTGAATATCCTTATACCTACGGAGCATTCCACTTATGTAATATCTTATA
Source organism: Picea mariana (assembly GCA_032191745.1). NCBI lineage: Eukaryota > Viridiplantae > Streptophyta > Pinopsida > Pinales > Pinaceae > Picea > Picea mariana. The sequence continues at coordinate 40,232 of JASDQU010371028.1, forward strand.
ATAGGACAACGAAACTTATGCAATTTTTATTTGGTACTACAACATAATTTAAGAAGGAGCTTCAGACTCTCCTATTTAGTAATTTTCTTCAAATGAGAGGTATTGGATCGCCTGTTGGCATAATTTGTTTGTTCAGATATTACGACAGCATATCTATGAGTAGGTTTCAATTTTAATCATTAATTTTTCATTTAATAAAGCCTATACACAGTACTAACTGTAACTGTATCTTTATACCTTGTGTGTATATATATATATATATATATGTGTGTGTGTGTGTGTGTGTGTACTCTATAGGTACAGACTTGTTTCAACTTTGATTATTCAAAGATAGTTCTGCCTATAATTTCAATTGCAGTAGTCAAAATATACCTATAGATAGATCTGCTCCTTTCGAGTTCATTCGTACATAAATAATTTTACTCAGAAACTTAATCACGTAAATAAACATACGCCTATAGATAGATCTGTTCTTTCAAGTTCTTTTACACAAAGATAATTCTGGCTAAAATTTTAGTTTCAGAAGGAACTGTTCCAGAATTTGGTCTTTGAATATAACCTCCATATAAACGAACAAATGTCATACATGGAAATTATTTCAACTTAGCATAAGCATGTGCATTATATCAGATACACAAAATCATTCAAACAAGAAGGAGAAGATTTTAACATATCTCAGCTAGTGCGTGGGAAGACAAAGGGAACAACCACGTTCCTCCCAACCATAGAACAGGACAACCAAATTACTTGCTCGATTCACCCCCTAGCCTGACCATGAATCCATGAGGGCGAACTTGAAATCCTCTCTTCATAAATTTTTCTTCTATATGTAATCCTTTCCTTTCCTCACACTCAATATTCAGTGTTCATAGTAGCAAGTGTACAATAGTTCCTTTCCTTTCCTCACACTCAATATTCAGTGTTCATAGCAGCAAGTGTACAATAGTTCCTTTCCTCCCAGCATACTAGGTAGCGTCCTCCTCACATATGCTATATATCCCAACCATCCTTTTTGCCTAGGTCTTTTTCCCTCCCTTGGGAATTTTCACAGCTTTCTAAATCCCTGATTTTTAGGGGCTGCCAATGGCCAAGTCCCTAATTTTTCTACTTGTAAAAATCATTCCAGAGGTAGTTCCAACATATTCCCCACTCATGAAGTCACGATCAGCTGAATTTAACATGGTTGTTCCATTTGTCCTCCTGCAATAATTAAAACAATATTATGTTTACATACAAGTGTCATAGTCAAATAATTAGTTGGATCAATTAGGTCTCTGCCCAACAGTCATAATAATTAATTACAATTTATGAAATTCAAAATTCGGAATTGCCATAAATGGCAAAAAAAATCCAAATTCTAATTTACCAAAAACAGAATAATTTTCTAACAATTTTCAAATTTCAAAATTAATTTATTTGGGGATGTCACATCCTTTCCCCCTTCAAATAAGACACTATCCTCAGTGTTCGTTCCTTTCTTGGAACAAGATTGGATGAGATTTTTTCAAATCTCCCTCCAACTCCCAAGTGGCCTCGTTAGGACTAAAGTACTTCCATTGCACCTTTACCTGGGTGACGCCTCTATTCTGAAGTGCTATTTCTCTTCGGTCCAGAATGCACAGGGGTTCCGCCTGGAACTCGCCTTCTAGTTCCACCTGCACCAAGTTCCAATCGATCATGTGAGTAGGATCATGAACATAATTTTTCAACAAAGAAACATGAAATATGTGTTGAATTTTTAGATTAGCTGGAAGTGCAAGTTGGTATGCTACGGTCCTATTTGAGCTAGTATCTCGAAGGGCCCACAAAACCTGGGTGCCAACTTGGCACTGTTCCTGAGTTTTAGTGAACTCTTCCAGGCTTTGACTTTTAAGTAAACATGATCTCCCACTTGAAACTCCAAGTGTCTTCTCTTCTGGTCTGCATAACTTTTCTGTCTGTCCTGTGCCACTTTCAAGTTCTGTCGTACCTGTCTTACCATACTTTCAATTTCTTGGAGCATCTTCAGTCCAATCATAAGTTGGTCAACTGGGTTGTCCCAGCTAATTGGAGTCGTACATTTTTTTCCATATAGTATCTCGAAGGGGATTAACTTAGTTGAAATCTGGTACCCATTGTTATATGCAAATTATACTAGGTGTAGGTAGTCTTCCCACTTGCTTGGCTTTGTTCTTACATACATGCGGAGCATGTCCTACATGATTTGGTTCATTCTTTCAGTTTGTCCATCTGTTTGTGGATGATAACTCGTACTGAAATTCAAATTAGTATTTAGCCCTGCAAATAATTATTTCCAAAAAGTAGATGTAAATTTTACGTCTCTATCCGAAATCACCATTTTAGGAATACCATGCAGTATAAAAATTTATTTCATAAATATCAGCGATATTTATAGCTTTAAAAGTAGACTTTATAGGAATAAAGTGTGTAGACTTACTGAGTTTATCGATTAAAACCATAATAGAGTGATTCTGTTTCTGATTTTTAGGCAAACCTATAATAAAGTCTAGTGATATGGTCTCCCATTTCCATTCTGGCACTGGTAATGGCTATAGTAGGTCGGTTGGATGCTGGTGTTCGGCCTTAACCTGCTGACAATCTTGGCACCTAGCCAAGTACTCTGTTGTTTCACCCTTCATGTTAGGCCAAAAAAATATTTTTCTAAGTGTTGTTATCGTTTGTTGGTATCTTGGATGACCAAAATATGGTTTCTTATGCACTTCATCCAAAACTATTATATTTAACTCTGCCAAATATGGTATATAAAGTCTGTTCTTAAATTGTAACAGTCCATTTTTATCGATACTCAAATTTGGTTTGTCTGAGTTTGCTGTAGTGTTTTGTAATTCTGTCACTATCTTAGTGTAATTTTCATCATTAATACATGTTGTCCTTATTCTCTGTTCCAGTTCACTCTCTTCTCTACTAACATTTATTTTGAATGACCCATTGACTCTTCTGCTTAGGTCATTTTCTACCTTATTTTCCTTACCCTTGATATGTCTTACCTCAAAGACGAACTCGCTCAAGAAGGTTAGCCATCTTGCTTGCCTTGCATTAAGATCTGTCTGACTAAACAAATATTTCACTCTGCTATTATCTGTCAGTAATAGAAATTTTCTACCCATTATGTTGTGTCACCACATTTTTAAGGCGTGTATTATTGCTGCTAATTCCAAGTCATGAGTGACGTAGTTTCGCTCATGCTCCTTTAATTTCTGGGACTCATAAAAAATAACGTGTCCTTCTTGAGTTAGGACACCACTTAATCCTTCTTTACTCGCATCAACACAGACGATAAAGTCTTTATCTGGGTCTGCTACCTTTAAAATGGTGCAGTTGTCAATAATTCCTTCAACTTGTTAAAACTATCTTGCCACTTCTGTGACCAATTAAACTTGGTCCCTTTCTTTTGTAATGACATGATAGGGTAAGCAATTTTGGAAAATCCATCTATAAATTTGCGGTAATATCCAGTGATTCCCATGAATGATCGGATATCTGATACGTCCTTAGGTATCGACCATTCCATGATGGCTCTTATTTTCTCAGGGTCGACTGCAATGTCTTCTGCAGAAATTACATGTCCTAGGTACTGTACATTCCTTTGGTAAAAATCACACTTATCGAATTTAGCGTATAGTTTGTGCTTCCTCAAAGTTTGCAGAACTATTCTTAAATGTTCTTCATGTTCTTCTTCTGTCTTAGAATGGACCAGAATATTGTTGATAAATACTAGTACAAACTTGTCTAAGTACTGACTGAAAATATTGTTCATCAAGCACATAAATGTGGTTGGTGCATTAGTGAGTCCGAAAGGTATGACTACGAATTCATAGTGTCCATATCTTGTTCGAAAGGCTGTTTTGTTTATGTCCTCATATTTTATCCTAACTTGATGATAACCGGATCGTAATCCAAATTTGAAAATATCTTGGCCCCACCTACTTGATCGAACAGATCATTTATCCTAGGTAAGGGGTACTTGTTCTTAATAGTCATTTTGTTCAATTGTCTATAATCGATACATACTCTTAGAGTACCATCTTTCTTTTTCACAAAGAGGAGTGGTGCTCCCCATGGTGAAACACTCGGTCTGATATACTCTTTGTCCAATAACTCTTGCAGTTGTATTTTTAATTCTGTCAATTTTGGTAGACTCATTTGGTAAGGTGTTTTCGAGATGGGGGCTGAACCAGGTGGTAGGTTTATGGAGAAGTCTATTTCCCTTCTAGGAGGTAATTCAGGTATCTCATCAACAAATACGTCTCTGAATTCACGAAGGACAACAATTTCTTCCAAGTTGGGCTTGTCTTGTTTTTCTAACAGGTTTGTTATTTGGATGGCATAAACTTGACAACCCTTTCTCATGCATTTCTTGAATTGCATTGTTGTGACTTGTCTAATTGATATAAGTTTTGGTATACCTTAGGCTGTTCTAGTAGTGTCATAATCTTCTTTATAATTAAGTGTCTTTTTATAACAATCTAGAACTGCTTTGTGCTTTTCCAACCAATCCATTCCGATAATCACATCATAAGATCCTAGTGGCAGAATATTTAGATTTGTTTTTATGTTTTGACCATCTAAACTGAATTCAAAATCAAAAATAAAGTCAACCACTTTCCTTTTAGTTCCTGTTGCTAATTGTACTAGCCATGATTTTGCGTGTTTCATCCTCTTAAGTTTATTTGACTCTACTACTCTATGAGTGATATAACTTAACGTAGCTCTAGGATCAATTAAAACAAAAATTCCGGTGTTATTGATTTTACCTTCGATTTCCACCATAGAGGACTGGTGGTCATCTTGCCGACCATCAACGACTGCATTTATCTGATGTAGGCTTCTGCCTACATCACCCACCATCGAAGCTTCCTGCAAATTATGAACAACAATTATGTTTGTTGTGTTTAAACGTGGACAATTCCTCCTGAGATGAGGTTCTCCACATTCCCAACACTTTAATGGTTCAAGGGGACTGTCCCCAAACTTCTTTGTTCCTAGATTTACCAGTTTACCGCTGCCTTGCATACTTGGATTATTGGAGTGAAAATCCTTTCTAGGAAATCTTTTTGCTGCATTCCGATAGGGAGCCGACTGGTATCCCTTCTTCCGCTGGTTCATTCAGTCTTGTTTCTTATCCTTCCAAACTTTGGGAAACTCCAGTCATTGTTTGTACTGGTTGTAGCACATTCATTGTTTCCTAAATACTTCACTCAAGGACTTGGGGTTGTCAAACTCAATTCTGTCCCTGTAGGACTGTGGTAAACATCTTAGGAATTGCTGGATTTTTACCTTGTCCTCTCGGATATAAGGTACGAACCTCAATAATTCCAGGAATTTGTTTATAATATCCTCCATTTTCATTTGACCAAGTTGTAACTCATAGAATTCTTTGGTTTTCCTTTCATAGTAGCTCTCAGATAGGTACTATTTCTTGAAATGTTTCTTAAAGTCGGACCACTCCATCTATTTCTCTTTTAAGCCCTTGGCCAATTTCAGATCTTGCCACCAAATGCTGGCTTTTCCTTTCAGATTGTAAATGTCCATTCTGACCTTCATATTGCTTGAATAGTTATATATCTGGAAATATTTTTTTATGTCTAATAACCATGCCTCAGCTTCTTCTCATGTTCCAAATTCTCCATCAAAGGTAGCTGGTTTAATTTTCTTAAATTCTCCTTCAAGGTGGTCTACTTGTTTTCTCTTTCTGTCTGTTTTTGTTTTGTCCTCAGCTGAAGGTGTACCTTCAGACGAACTGTCTCATTTTTCTGATTCATATCTAGAGTTCTTGGAAGCCCTCTTGCTAACCTCTTCTTCATTATTATCATCTTTTGTGCTTTTCTTTGTCACTATACTGTGCAACAGGAATTCATTTATTTCTTGTTGTTCCTGCTGAGCTTTCTTCAGTTTTTCATTGTCGGCTTTGAAAAACTGCAGCTCGACAATGAGATTCCTCATTGTTTCCAGAACTCCAGTAGGTGAGCTTTCGTCACTATTTTGTCTCTGATTTTCAGGAAGTCTTTGTTCAAGCTTCTCATCGATTTTGATTTCCACGTCATCCTATGCTGCCATGTTTAACAAAAAACAAAAAGTTTTTATGTTTGTAACAATAAAGGTTTATTAGTTTTACATAAATAGAATTATATGTGTAAGTAAATCAGATGGCCCTATTCAAGGTCCAAGTGCTGTAACCTTTTCTCTGATACCATAATGTAACAAACCTCATATTTACCATAAAAAAAAATTGTTTATCTGCCTTCTAAATAATTTCTTGATAGAATAAAGGGTACTATTTATACAACTCTGATGTCAACTTAGCTGTGAAACTCTATAATAAAACCATGCTATAGAACTCTATTATACAAATCTTATGTTCCCCATGGCTTTAGCAAATCCCTTTCAACCTTTATTCTTTACTTATATGCGTATGGGGCTATGTGCATAAGTGCAATCTTATCATTCATACTACACTCGTTTTTAACAAAGGTTCCATAGTCGCACACAAGTCCACTAGTGGATTTTTAAACCTAGGAAAATTTAACTAGATCTTTATCCATAATAGTCATGGGGTTGAGTTTGTACACTAGACCGCTAACATAACTACCAAGTCATGGTTAATTAGTGGTTCTTGGAACTGGTGGTTGGTTGTAATGAAGTAATAAGTTCGAATGCCAGTGGAAGTATGACAACTAGGACTGAACTACAGTCTTAATCTAACAAAGAGGGTGTGAATGGGATTTAACTTCCGTCGAGTCATGAAGGTGTCAAATCGCATCAACCTTAAGTGGAAGAGATGGTTCACTGTCATGACAGTTAAGACTCTATAACTCCATTAATGGCAGACCTGCGAGTTCCCTTGTATTTATTGGGCTCTACACCCCAGGTGTCAAATCGACTCTGCCATTGTCACATGGCTAACCATCCTCGACATTCTTGACATTTACTCCAAGACGTCAATGCGCCGCTTAGGGTTGGATTATGTTCACAGTTTTGTCAAAGTTGAGTTTCTGCGAAGCGGCTCTGTGTAACGAAATTTGTTTGAGGCAAAGTCTATTGCCATGGTGGTCGCTTCATGGTTGCAGCAGATGGCATGCTTCGCCTTCCTGGTAAGTTTTCCTTAAACATACTACCCAGATTGGTTAAATTAAGATGATGCATTTTCAAAAAACATTGAGTAACAATTTCTGTCATCCGGTAATCCCGTCATGTCTGTTACCTCTCTGTTGAGTTCTCACTTGTGTGTAACTTCCTTGTATTCTTCGGAGTCATCCTACATCCTGGGGAAGTTATTTTTCTTAAGGTTTATCGATGTTTCCCCTTTGATTAGGGCAAGGGAATACTAACCTCGCTTACCCATATTCGGGATCCTGGGGTTTTGTAAAAACTCCCTATCGCGGGTCGGGGATTCATAGCCAAATAGTCGTGGTCTGGAAATAACCCTACTGTGTGTGTTTGCTTGACTAGTACAGGGGAGACCCTACTTACATAGTGTCCAACTAAATTCACTGGTCATTCTCCTGTGTTGTTCTTTCATTATAACCAATGTTTTTCAAAGAAGCATTCCCTACAAAAGTTTTGGCTGGAACCTCTATGCGTTGAAGGTTGAATTATACCTTTATATATAGTTTAGTGTTCGGGTAGCTTAGGCGCAAATAGTTAGGCGTAGTCCTGGTTAAATGGAAGGTTTAGTCTATGTTTTACACTTAATATGTTATATGTTTTTCATGTATACAAAGGACTTGATATAGTCGACCACTGTATTTCACTATTTGAGAATATTATGTAAATATCTTTTCCCTATGCTATTTAAATCGTTTCAAGAGTGGAAACATATCACTAACGATGGGCCCTGTTTTATGTGAGGGTAACCATCAGTGTGTCGCTGCACCATTCTCCCTCAGCCCTAGACATCTTTCCAGACTAGAAATGATAAGGACAAAGAAGACATGTGAGTCGCAATTCAGAAGTTAAGTAATGTTTTGTTAATAACCCATATCACTCTGTTGGTGCACTTCTTAAATTTTCCTTGTATATAAATTACTAATCTTTGTATGATGGTTTCTCTAGGTTTCTTTATACGCCAAGGTTTTGTATGTTCATACGTGTGCATGGTGAAAAAGGTAACCGAGTTCCCTTGTGAACCCTTCCAGATTTCTAACAGTCTCGGTTGGAAGTTTTAAAGCAGTCATTCTGTAAAGTTTTCCTTCGTTTCTTATCGGGCTTGGAAAAGGGAAAAATTCCCAAATGTAATTTTAAAGTTTGGTTCTGGTTATGACAATATGATTCTTGCAACGATTCATCTACAGGATTACCCTGTTTCTTTAAAGAAAATAAATGATTGTTGAGTTAAGTCGGTTCTCCTCATTATTCAAACTTCACCCTATTTAATTATTATGGTTATTGTTTCGTTTAAGGGTCCGACTTTAAACTCTGAATGTTGGATAAAAAATGTGTATATCATTTTATTTCATTTCGACATCTCTTATGTTATTGCCGATATGTTTTACTCTGAATTGATAAAGGTTAGATTGGGCCCAACAGAAGTAGCTACGAAGATCTGAGTTGCCAATCAAAGGGTAGAGAAAGGTTACATTTCTGTGTTTAATTTTCAGAACGCTTATCCATAACTGCAACGTAATATATTTATAGTCCTGTATAACTATCGTCGTTTAGACTGCGTAAGGGGGTTTTCAAAGAGACTGGTAGGATTCTACCGTTGCTTGTTGTATGTACCGAACTGTATGAATATATTTTCCATTTCTATACCATCCATTATCACGAGCCCCGAGTGAACGATTTCGCATGTATATTCATCATTTAATAAATTGGTAGATACGATTTAGCATGTGTATTCATCATTTAAAAATTTGAATACTTCTTCATGACGTGAGTATTTATTTAGTTGGGTTCTTTTATTTGTGCGAAGGGAAAGAAAATTTTAAATTGTTATATCAATATACGACTTGTAAAAATGTCTTTGAATATCCTTATACCTATGGAGCATTCCACTTATGTAATATCTTATAATAGGACAACAAAACTTATGCAATTTTTAATTGGTACTACAAAAAAATTTAATAAGGAGCTTCAGACTCTCCTATTTAGTAATTTTCTTCAAATGAGAGGTAGTGGATCGCCTGTTGGCATAATTTGTTTGTTCAAATATTATGACAACAGATCTCTGAGTAGGTTTCTATTTTAATCATTAAATTTTCATTTAATAAAGCCTGTACACATGACTAACTGTAACTGTATATTTATACCTTATATATATATATATATATATATATATATATATATATATATATATATGTACTATAGGTACAAAATTGTTTCAACTTCGATTATTCAAAGATAGATCTGCCTAGAATTTCAATTGCAGTAGTCAAAATACACTTGTAGATAGATCTGCTACTTTTGAGTTCATTCGTACATAAATAATTCTACTCAGAAACTTAATCACATAAATAAACATACGCCTATAGATAGATCTGTTCTTTCAAGTTCTTTTACACAAAGATAATTCTGCCTAAAATTTTAGTTTCAGAAGGAACTGTTCCAGAATTTGGTCTTTGAATATAACCTCCATACAAATGAATAGATGTCATACATGGAAATTATTTCAACTTAGCATAAATAGGTGCATTATATCGGATACACAAAATCATTCAAACAAGAAGGATAAGATTTTAACATATATGAGCCAGTGCACGGGAAGACAAAGGGAACAACCATGTTCCTCCCAACCGTAGAACAGGACAACCAAATTACTTGCCCGATTCACCCCCTAGCCTGACCATGAATCCATGAGGGCGAACTAGAAATCCTCTCTTAAACAATGTTTCTTCTATCTGTAATCCGTTCCTTGCCTCACACTCAATATTTAGTGTTCATAACAACAATTGTATAGTAGTTCCTTTCCTCCCAGCATACTAGGCAACGTCCTGCCTCCTCACATATGCTATATATCCCAACCATCCTTTTTGCCTAGGTATTTTTACCTCCCTTGGGAATTTTCACAGCTTTCTAAATCCATGATTTTCAGGGGCTACCAATGGCCAAATCCCTGATTTTCCACTTGTAACAATCATCCCAGAGGTAGTTCCAACATGTTCCCCACTCATAGAGTCATGGTCAACTGAATTTAACATGGTTGTTCCATTTGTCCTCCTGTAATAATTAAAAAAACATTTTATTTACATACAAGTATCATAGTCAAATAGTTAGTTGGGTCAATCAGGTCTCTGCCCAAAAGTCATAATAATTAATTACAATTTATCAAATTCGAAATTCAAAATTTTTATAAATGGCAAAAATTTTCCAAATTCGAATTTACCAAAAACGAAATAATTTTCTAACAATTTTTGAATTTGAAAATTAATTTATTTGGGGATGTCACACCAAAACCCTAGACATCCAAAAACCTAACCCTAGGAGATGAAGTGCCAAAAGTCATGTGGGCCCCATTTGGGTAAGTTAGTACATTAACTTCCCAGGGTCGTAACTTTTGCATACGATCTCCATTTTAGGTGTATGATAGACCGTTGGAAAGGTATCATCGAGGAGATTCATTTTGGGGGATCAATCATGATTTTTTATATCATTGAGGATATTGATCCCGAAAAACCTTCATTTAGGCCCTCAAAATGGCCCTGGAAGTTAAAACTGCTAAAAATAGTAAATTGCCAAAATTGCCAGAAAAATGTTTTGAGCTAGTTGAAAAAGGTGGGTGGCCACCGATATCCACTTGGATCATGGACATCTGAATTGGAAGACAATTTCCAATAAAATTCTTAGAGTTGGTTTCTACTAGCCAACTTTATTTGTAGATGTCCACAAGAAAGTTACCTACTGTCATAAATGTCTGATCTTTGAAGGAAAAAGGAAACTTTTTCCTTTACCCTTGAAGCTAATTTTAGTTGAAGCTCCATTTCAAAAATGGGGTTTGGATTTCATTGGAGAAATTCACCCACATTCATCATGCCATCACAAGAGGATTCTCACACCCACTAATTATTTCACCAAGTGGATTGAAGTTGTACCCACTAGGAAAGCCATTGATGCTGTGATCATAAAGTTTTTGGAAACTAACATTCTGTCTAGATTTGGGTGCCCCAGGAAAATTATCACTGACAACGCAACAACATTCAAATAAAAAAAGATGATAGAGTTTTGCAACAAATATCATATCACCTTAGGAAACTCTACAACCTATTTCCCTGAGGGAAATGGATTAGCAGAGTCTTCAAATAAGAGTCTGGTCAACGCCATCAATTAGTTGTTGCAGGACAACAAAAAATCATGGCACAATAAGTTGGTACATGCACTATGGGAAGATAGACTTACTACAAAGAGGTTAATTGGTATGTCTCCATACTAGTTGGTCTATGGAATGGATGTTGTCTTTCCTACTTATTTAGGTGTTCCTATCATGAATTTATTGCAGGAAGTACAGTTAGAACCAAATGACATCCAAAGAAGAATCAATCAAACTATACAACTGCAACAATCCAGAGAAGAGGTTTACAATCAAACTCGGGTGATTCAAGAAAATATCAAGAAAATCTATGACAGAAGGACCAAGGTTGATGACTTCCAGTTAGGAGACAAAGTATTGAAATGGGACTCAAGGAATGAAGAAAAGGGAAAACATGGAAAATTTGAGAATCTATGGAAAGGCCCATTCATAATACATTCCTACAGAGGAAGAAATGCATTTTTTTATCAAGGATATGGATGGAGCAAATCTGCCAGGAGGACCTGTCAATGGCAGAATGCTCAAGCTCTATTTTCACAGGAATGAAATTTTTTCTCACTCACTTCATTGTAAATACCATTTTACTTTTTATGTCAGATATGGGTGATTTTGTCAGTGGTTGGAGCCCGAAGAGAAGGCCCTAAGCCCTTTATCAGTGTCACCAAATTTACATTTATAATAAAGTAAATCAAAATGCAGAAAAGTATTGGAGAATAAGTTTCAAGGCAACATGTAGTTGGTTCTTGGCACCTCACAAGGGGATCACCATCCCTAAGTGGAGCCACTATTATAACCCTGTATTTCATAGTATAACCTGGTGATTACAATTTCTTCCTCTAGTCATATTTTATTGTAAATAATGTTTTACTCTGCAAATGATTTACAAAAAGAAAAAGAAAAAGAAAAACAAAAGAAAAGGAAAAGGAAAAAACAAAAGAAAAGAAAGAAAAATAAAAAGAAAAGGATAAAAATTGAAAAAATGAAAAGAGGGTATAAAAATAATAAAGTACAAAAAAGAAAAAGAAAAAGATAAGATATAAAACCCCATAAAAAATAAATTTGGTTTAACTCATATTGTATAATCATGATCAAAATTTTTGAATTTATGTTGATAGGTTAGTGAATAAATTTGGTCAAACAGTATAATCTTGGCCAAATTAGCTAGGTTAGAGTAATAATTAATCCAACAGTCTAAGCTAGATTAATATGTTAGTTGATTAGGTTAGGAGTTAGGTTAGTGATGTTTATTTGAATAAAAATTGAAAAGGGATTGTTAAAATACCCTTAGTTTGAGTAAATTTGGATTTTTTTACCTTAGGAAATAAGACCTTGGTGTAAAAGTGGGAAAGGGTAAGCTTCATGCTACCCATTGTATGATTTTATCCTTTATGCCAAACCACTTCCCAAAAAATGCTCACCTCACACTGCCTTCGTACCCCACTACCACCTATCACACCTCACATCCCACTTACCCGTTAGCCAATAAATGCCCTCCCCATGACCGTTAATCACCCTGTCATTACCCTAACCCATAATAGACACCTCCATTGCACGGTAAAACCCTGTTTCTTCACCTTGTGACACTATTTTCTGATGCATACATTGTGGACACTGCGCCAAAGACAACTGCCACAAAGGTTCATGGTCAACAGGCGCAATTAACCCAGGTAAATTACAATTTTCCATTAATCCACCTTAAAATTCTATTAGTCATGGTCCCCAAAGCCAAATCTGAAGAGACATTTGAGAATCTGATTCTTCCACCTCTTGTCGACTTGGATCACATCCCCCTGGAAGATAAGGATTACAAGATTACAGATCCGAAGTGTGAATTTGACTTTTTTGAATTACATTTCTAGCTAAAAGATATCTTCCTGGATTAGAGTGACGAAATTGGACTCTGGGAGTCTAATTTTCCTTTGTACATGTTCCCTCAGACCTTCCACTTCCCCAAATTCACTTTGAAATGCCAAGCTCATTATCTTCCTGGCCAAAGGGCCATCGTTTCCTCTTCTAGTGAAACCATTTTCACCATTACCCCCGAATCCATTAACCAGATGCTACTGATCCCAAAAAATGACTATGAAATTCCAATTTCTGTCGAAGTGTTGAACGGCCTCTACTAGAAGCTCTCCTTCCCCGAAAGAGCCTAGATTTTCAAGATCTTTCTACCAGAAAATGCTCAATTACCTAAGAAAAATCCTCCCTATCCATCCTCCATCTTCTCTGTCAAGGAAAACCAGATCATTTCTATTATTTGTTACCTGTTAGTATACTTCTCAGATGAATGGGTAGATGAACCTATCTTAGGTTTTCTGTCCATTTTTTCTACAGAAGAAAAATCCACAGTTCAATTTGATTTTAGTCAATTTCTGGCTGATAACATACATGATCAGTTTTTTAGGTTTTCAACATAGGGAATGTTCAGATATTCCTCAGTGATGGAGTATTTATTCTTGTTTTTTCAATCAGACAGGTTTCCATGTGCTTTTCAGAAATTGGATCAGGAAGGAAACCCATAGCTAGTGACCTCATGGACCTCACTAATGAGGAAAAATTCAACTGAATCCAGCTTCATGGATTTCAAAGACCACTTTTATCACCTAGTGGTTTCCATGCTGAGCAACAGAACAGAGCCAAGGATCAATGAAGAAGTTCAGAGAATCCTTCACCTTTTTGATCTAGCCAAAAGAGGAGATTGGTACTTATATCAAAACCACACTGAAATAAGAGTGTATGGATGTGATTTGACACCATACAGAATACCAAAATATCTCCCTGTAAGTATTTTTGCATTGGAATACATCAGACATATGGTGAACTCTAATGACATCCATTTTGTTTCAGTCAAGAAGAAACAATAACTCAAAATTAAGACCCAAATTAGTCCTTTCATATGAAACAACATAGCTGCAAGAGAAGAGGTGGACAACCTCTTGAAAAAGATGAGTTTTACTCATAGTTTCACATGGAATTATGACCCATTTGGTGTCATCTCAGAGCTCAGGGTAAAACAAAGGAGCACTCCTTATGCTCACATACAGAAGCCAGAGGTGGAAAAATATATGAACCAGACAAAATGGCAAGAGAACACTTTGTTGGAAACATAATAACAACCTCTCCCTATCACTGTTTCACATACCAACACACCTCAAATACAAACAAAAAAGATATCAAGGAAAGAAGTTTCCCCATCAGTCACAAAGGTGTCAGCTGGAGACTTCTAAGTCTACAAAAAAAGGGCCAAAACTAGTCACACACCAGACCTTCTCAAAGAAGGAGAAATACAGTCCACCATAGTCATGGAGGGACCACATTCCTCAAACTTTTGAGATAGTCAATTCATAGTGTCCACATATTCATCTAAAAAACAAACAAACACTACTCTGTCAGTTGAATAATCCCATGAGAAAACAGAGTCAAATATTTTTGACAAGTACAAACAAATCAAACAGAGGAATGAACTCCTAAACAACAACACATATGCTCAGTTCTGGAAGTAGGCATCTACTTCTCAACACAGACTATTGTCAACATTTGACATAGAGAAAGGAAGAATGAAAATGTCATTCCTGCAATAACACATTCCTCATCCCAAGACAACTACTGACTACAAGAAGACTTCCTTTGATTTTGATGTGAAGGAGGTCCATCCAGTGGACCAAATGGACATGCACAATAAAATAGGGGAGATGATATTCTCCACCTTGAAAAACACCTCATTGACTGCTTCAAAATTGCAGGTGTATCTGAATAACGTTCAGTCCTAATTGAAGATGGAGAAAATATCTTCTTTGGCCAAGGACAACAAGATCAAATCACTAGAAAAATTGGTACTGAAGATTGGGTATGACCCAACAAATGTCAAGGCAGCTGAGGAATTATTGAAGAAGAAGAATGATGATATAACATCCTTGAGAAAGACATTGAATCTTCTAGCTACTGAAGATTCACGAGAAAAAGAGGTGGTTGAAACTGAAGGCCACAAAGAGGCGATGTTGAAGGTTATCATGGAAAAAAATGCATAGATAAGAGAAATGGAAGCATAAATGGACAAACTAATAAAGGAGAAAGAACATAGTGTGTAGATGGCCATTATCCCACTGAAGGCAGTCCCTCTGACAAGAGTTAGAACAACTGAAGAAGCTACATCAATAGAGATTCCATTAGCAATCCAAGTATAAGTTTCAGATGCATCTAAGAAACTCGTGAAGTCTATGGAAGACATGTCCCTCCAAGAAGAGGATATCAGAAAACTACAAGAAGTAAAAAACCACCAAGAGATAAAGTCTATGTTCCAGGCCAGTCACCATGCAGAAATGCATAAGTCTCAGAGGCTTAGTCAACAACTACAATAACTATAGAAAGAGACTGTCGTGGTAAAGACCTTAGCCGAAGGTAAGGAAAACATCTGGGGGATATCAACAAGTCTATGGAAGAAATCTATTCATCCATACAAATCATATTTGAACAACATGAATTGGTATAGAAGGCTGGAGAAGCAATTGGGAAAATAAGAGAAGAGTTAGGAGAAATACCTAAAGAGGCCACTGAACTCATCAGATTCATAAACTCCAAAAACAAGCAGGAGTTATAAGAAATGTAGATTGAAGACATGACAAAGACCATCCTTGAGATCAAGAAGGTCCTGACTAAGAAAGGATTGATGTTGCATCTAGAAGAGAAGGCTCAGGTGATGGACATTGGAGTGCATATATTTTTCATTAATATTGAAGTACTACATAAGAAAGGTCTTCCTGGACTATTAGTAGTCAATGACAAGCTAATCACTTTGTCATATTACAAGCAGAAGATAAGTGTAGTGGCAAAGGACAGTGGCAAATTTGCAAGGATACAAAGAAGCATTACCGGTAAATATTTCCTAGAGACATTACAGTTGGACCTGAGTATTTAGCATGATATAAAACATATCTTCATCACCAAGCCCACTTTTTCCAAGTATACTGAAATGGATGAGATATATAGAAAGTTACTCAAGGTTTCCATCCCAGGTAAAAAGACATGGGAATATCTATGTTCTTTACTTGAGTAAAGATAATTTTGAGGTTCGAGTCAGCATGGATCAGTAGCCAAAGTCAAAGATACGAGTCACCAACTACTTCCACAAAATCAACACCAAGGATCTGAACAAATCAACATAATTCCTATATTTTGTACTTTGAGATCTAATTAGTTAGATATTTTCTAAATAATATCCTAGTCATTTATGACAGGATTAGATGTAAATAATTGTATATATACTTCTTTCTTCGAAGTATTGAGGGTTAATATTTGCACCCAGGAGATATTGTGTAAACTTTTCAAAGGATAGACCAATAATAAAATAGGCTTGTTCACAGGATTCTTGTGTCATATTTTTGGTGATGTCTCTCTCTCTTTGTTGAATGTTTTCTTATTCTTTGTGATCATTTATGTATTTCAAATTCTAATCATTAAAAGGAATTCAATAGAACAAAAATTATCTTGTATAATCTGTCTTTGGTCTTTTAATGATCTATATGTTTTTATCTAAAATTGAGTAAGGGAATTCTTGACTGCTCCTTTTCTTAGTGGAATCTCATATCTTTTCTATCTTATTCACCTCGTTTAATCTCAATAGATCCAACAGTTTTACTACCCTTCCCTGTGAAGAAAACCTCATAAAAATCTGAATCTGATCCTCATCTTTAATACAAACCCCATAGCCCAATGGAAAAATTAAGTATTCTTTCAGCCAACTATTACAAACAAACAAACAAATTCGCACTGTCATAACTAGCCTAACATTTAAAAACTTAAACAAATCTAAATCTTACAGAGAGATCCCTCTCTGAAGCTGGCAGGGCTAGATCCCAACTTCAAAATTGGTTTTGATAGTTACCTCTATCAATTTCTTCTACCCTTCAACAACCTCTAGAAATTACAGAGTGATAACACATCCAATGTTTCAAGTGGACACCCCACCCATCATTAGTGAGAAATCAATTTGAAATGAAAGAAAAGAGTGTTAGGTAAAGATTAAGATCAACAACTCTTTTCAAAATTTTAACTCTTATCTTTTCAAAAATCTAGGTCTCCTTGAGACAATCCTTTGCATAGAGGTTTAAAATGAGAGTATGTACGTATTCACAATTAGTCATAATGATGCTTGAACTTTTTGTATATAAACTGTAAAAGTTTTAGAAATGCCAAATGTTTCGAGTCGACACTCCATCTATTATTAGGGACAAATCTAGTTGAAATGGTAGAAAAGAGTGTTGGATAAATATTAGCATCAACAACTATTTTCGGTATTTTAACTCAAAATTTTTCAAAAACACAGGTCTCCTTGAGACAATCCTCTCCATAGAGGTTTAAAATATGAGTATGTAGGTTTTCACAGTTAGTCATAATGATGCCGAAATGTTTTGGAGATAAATTGTGTAAACAGTTTTAGAAACGTCCAGTGTTTCGAGTGGACACTCCACCCATCATCAAGGACAAATCAAGTTGAAATGATAGAAAATAGTGTTGGTTAACGATTAAAATCAACAAATCTTTTCAACATTTTAACTCTCAGCATTTCAAAAATCTAGGTCTCCTTGAGACAATTCTCTCCATAGAGGTTTAAGATGTGAGTATGTAGGTTTTCACAGTTAGTCATAATGATGATTGGCATTTTTTGGAGATAACCCATGTAAAAAGTTTTAGAAACATCTGACGTTTTGATTGGACATTTCACCCATCATCACAAACAAATCAAGTTGAAATGATAGAAAAGAGTGTTGGGAAAATATTAAGATCAATAACTATTTTCTACATTTTAACTCTAAATTTTTCAATAATCTGAGTCTTCTTGAGACAATCTTCTCCATAGAGGTTTAAAATATGAGAATGTAGGTTTTCATAGTTTTTTATTATGATTCTTGAACATTTTGGAGGTAAACTGTGTATAAAGTTTTATAATTATCCAACATTTTGAGTGGACTTTCCAGCAATCATCAAGGACAAATCAAGCTGAGATGATATAAAATAGTGATGGGTAAAGATCAAGATCAACAACACTTTTCAACATTTTAAATATGAGATTTTCAAAAATATGGGTCTTCTTGAGACTCTCCTCTCCATAGAGGTTTAAAATACGAGTATGTAGGTTGTCACGGTTAGTTATAATGATGCTTGAACGTTTTGGACATAAACTATGTAAAACGTTTTATAAATGTCCAATGTTTCAAGTGGAAACTCCACCCATTATCATGGATAAATCAAGTTGAAATGATAGAAAAGAGTGTTGGGTAAATATTAAGATCAACAACTATTTTCAACATTTTAACCCTGAGCTTTTAAAAAATCCAGGACTCCTTGAGACAATCCTCTTTGTAGATGTTTAAAATATGAGTAGGTAGGTTTTCACAGTTGGTCATAACGATACTTGAACTTTTTGGAGATAAACTATGTAAAAAAATTTAAAAATGTCCAACATTTTGAGTGGACACTCCACCCATCATTAGGGGAAAATCAAGCTTAAATGATAGAAAAGAGTCCTAGATAAATATTAAGATCAACAACTCTTTCTAGCATTTTAACTCCGAGCTTTTAAAAATTTTGGGTCTCCTTGAGACAATACTCTCCATAGAGGTTTAAAATATGAGTATGTAGGTTTTACCAGTTAGTCATAATGATGCTTGAACATTTTGGAGATAAATTGTGTAAAAGGTTTTAGAAATGGCAAACATTTTGAGTGGACACTGTTGCATTATGTTATCATTGATGTTAGATGATTGATGTCAAAGAATTGATGTCTTGGCATGGTATCATTAATGTATTGATTGATGCCCTATGTTTTCATAGATGTAATTGATGTCAAAGATGTCAAGTCGTGTCATAGTGATGTATTTTCATGGATTGATGTATAGACAGGATGATGTAAAGGTTGGTCATTGGCGTCTTGTCATGGTTGATAGGAATAACCAAATGGATAAACTCCAAAGTGGTTCCCTTATGGTGAAATCCCTCATGGGAAGACGCTCTTGGATAAAGTTTTCAAAGTGGCCCCCTTATGGTGAAAGCCCTCACGGGAATATGCTTTGTGAAGTCCAAATGGTTAGGTAGCCTAGCAGTGTGGTTAGGGAACCCAAGTTTGATTAAGGGATAATGTAATGAATATCAATGAATGTGAAGGAGAAACTATCCCATGTGGATAATACATGTCATGTTGTTTCCGGTGATATGTGGAACATCACATAACTCCTCACAGTTAGAGATTTATGGCCATGTGAAGTTGGAGAACCCTCATGAGTTATCTAGAAGCCTCTAGAAGGTCAAAGAAGTCAAATTATTCTAGAAGCTCCTAGAAGAATTTGACCAGTCAAAGTAGTTAGTCATGGGTTAAGTGGTTGCAACAATAAAACAATTAAAAATAGATTAGTTGCAACTATAATTGGAGAGTTTACTATTTGTGGATAAAGTGGTTAAGTGGACAAAGTGGCTAAGTGAACAAGAAGTTAGTTAAGAGAAAAGAAGTTATGAATTGACTAATTATAGAAAAGTTAGTTGCAATAAGAAGTTCTGAGTAAAGATAAATTATTTAAATAATAAAGTAGTCAAAGTGGTTGCAAAGAGAAATTATTTAAATAATAAAGTGGTTGCAATAAGAAGTGGCAAGTTTACTATTTATGGATAAGTCAAAGTGGTTGCAAAAGAAATTAATTAAATAATAAAGTTAGTTGCAACTAGGAGTGGACAAATGTTGGCAAATATTTAACAGACAGTGCATGCTTGTATACTTGTCATTGATGGCAAGTACAACAGTGAAAACTTTCAAATCTATTACCGTCGTGTCTGACGCTCATGGTTACTGGAGTTTCGGGCTGGAATGATGTCTTTGGAGGGGACACGAGTTGTGCCAGATACTCGAAAAGGACTTGTTCATGTAGCTAGGGGAGATGAGGGTTTGTTGCACTTTCAATGGCTTAATCGAACAAGTAATGTGGTAGAATTTGATCAAATTGTATTTCCAGATGAAGCTGTATTTGAAAAGGTCCAGGAAACTCCCGAGCCAGTGTACATTTTTGAAATTCAAGGAGGATGATCGCAAATTCTTTTTCTGGATGTAGGTTCCTGATGACCGTCAAATCAAGTGTTGATCGGGACTGTTAATCTGGACCATCGACTCCATTTTAGAGTTTCGCGACTCGCATCTTAGAGAGGCAAGAAATATGACAATTGAAATCGCAATATGTGAAATCTTGATTTAATTGCAGTCGTCAGATCAAGGTTGATCTGGACCATCGACTCCATTTCATAGTTTCGCGACTCGTGACTTGGAGAGGTAAGAAACAAAATCATCGAAATCGCGATATGCGAAATCGCGATTTAATCTCAGCTGTCAATTCACGATGTGTTTTGGACCGTTGATTTGAGCTCCATCTTGAAGCTTCGCTTATAGCGACATGGAGAGGCAAGAAACATAACCACCGAACTCGCGAGATGCGAAATCATGATTTAATCACAGCCGTCAGATCAAGGTGTGATCTGAACTGTTGATCCGGCTCCAACTCGGAGATTCGCTTATCATGACTTGGAGAGGCAAGAAACATAACCTCCAA
Organism: Picea mariana; assembly: GCA_032191745.1. Lineage (NCBI taxonomy): Eukaryota > Viridiplantae > Streptophyta > Pinopsida > Pinales > Pinaceae > Picea > Picea mariana. Next base: position 61,082 of record JASDQU010371028.1, read on the forward strand.
ACTCGCGAGATGCGAGATCGCGATAAGATCTGGACCATCGGATCTATGGAGATTTCAATCGTCGATCAGATGAAGTTTATAAACTCGTGAAGCACCTTTTTGGCACAGCCTATGGTCACTACCGGTGGTCACGAGAAGGTAAGGAGTCAGTTCTGATAAGCTCCATTTCGGGGTTTCGGGGATTGCGACTTGGAGAGTCGAGATGCCTCATCTCTAGATTCACGAGATGCGAATTTGTGAAAATCACTTTATGCATAAGCTCTTGGTTAGGGCCTTGGTCATATTGAGGAAGGAGCTAGCACAAAAAAGCTCTGTATCGGAGTTTCGGAGATCGCGATATGAAGTGTCAAGACACTTGGCCACAGGAATGCCGAAACCTGATTTAAAGGCAAGATTAATAAAATTCATCCAACGATGCAGATAAACTGGAATATGATTGGAGGGTTACTGTTCTCTCTCATAGTTAACTCCTCAGTTACGAATCTGTTAGCGATACAGACTCATGATTGCCGATCGGTTGGTGTTTCAGTTGCTCGGACGGTTGTTTTTCTTTTGCCGAAGGAGATGCGAAGACGAACCACAGTGGGTGTGTGTATAAAAGAAAATGATACAAACGGTGTGTAGTTGGTCATTCTGGACGAAAAATGAATGAAACGGTAAGAAAGGGAAAATCATAGAATGCGCAGTGTGAGACTGAGAATATGCGCAGTGTGAGATAAAACTCAGAGAAGAGTAACAGATGAAGAAAAGACTTGGAGCAGAGAAGAATGACAGAACAAGTTGAAGTAGAGCAGATTTGCAGAACAGACAAAGGAAGAGAATAATTGCATAACAGTTAGAAGAAGACCAGATTTACAGAACAAAGAAAGATTGGTTAGAATCGATTTATTTGTGTAGTTGTCTGTTTATTTATTCATTCAAATTGCAGGGTGGTTGGGAGGTGCTAGGGAGGACTGTTGTCCTCAGAGGTTCAAGTGGGAGCTTAAACACAGGGAATTGTAACTTCCATCTGGTTGCAGCCAGAGAAACCAGGGTGGTAAGGTGGTGCAAGGGAGAACAAGTGTTCTCTGTTATACAGGTTGGATCCTGTGTAACTAGAAGTTGGTGCTTCCATCCAGTTGGTGTTGGAACATTAGGGGAGTTGGTGCTTCCTTCCAGTGGGTGCTAGAGAAACAAGAGAGTTGGTTCTCTCAAACAAGTTGCAACTTGTAAAACAGAGGTAACAGCCTCACATTGAGTTGGTACTCAATTATAGATGATGTACAAAA
>JASDQU010371029.1:10025-23987 GCA_032191745.1 Picea mariana
AAATGAATTTCCATTATGCCTTCAAATATTTGCATAAACGATGTGAAAGATAGAACCGTGGGCCAATGCCTACTACCAGGATAGATTGTGGTTGTATTGATGGATGGTCGTGGAATAATTTGACCATATGTTTCAGGACTTCATATTGTTGTGTATCATCAGTTATATCGTCATATAATGTTCATCTTAGTTACTCTTGATTTCATTGGAAGTGGTTGATCGAGGATCAACCAGACATCACAATCGCCAGAGTATCCATTGAAGTATTTATCGATCGTATTTTTCGACTAGAGTGTTTGTCAACTGTTTCATCCATTAGTGTTTTTCGAAAAGAATTTTTTTTTCTACTTATCGATCCCTCATTTGTGTTTAAGGGGGGGATTACCACTACTTACCATACCTACTTGAAAAACATTGTTGGATATAGAGACGATTGGATACAAATATTGTTGGATTGATAGAGACTAATTATCTTGGTGCATTATTTGTCTAGTTGACTGATCGACTGGCCCATGTTGTCTAGTCGACTGACCGACTGGCACTGTGTTTTGGACAACAGTTTTATACTTAGTTTTGCAATGGATGACTTTTTTTTTTTCATTAATAAAATTTGATGGTGACAATGTTTAAATTTATTTAATAGTGTTGTTGTACCATGTTTTATTAGCTTTTGTAGTTAGAACAAATTAAAGGGGAAAGTTGTGTGCTATGTAATTTGTTTTCCTCCAAGCTAAGTTTACAGGGGGGGGGTGTTGGAACATTGGGTTCCTTGGTAAGCCTCACCTTGTCAGATCAAGGGATTCGATCATTATTGGGTCCGACCATCGAATAAATTAATGCATTGAACATGTGCACTTCGAATACCAGATCCACCTTTCACAGAAAATTACAACCGACGTGATCTAAGGTTGTTAAACCTATTTATATATGGTCCCTTGAATCGGTTTATCACCATCAGATCAGGAATATCATTTATGCTTTAGTGCAACAATGTCTTTAGACACCAAAAATGCTTTCCAATCCTTTGTTCTCCTCTGTGGTTATTTTACTATCCCAACACATAAGACACCAGACAAACACAATACTAATTCTCCACTCTATAAATGTGAAAAAAATTGTTATATAAAAAGGAATCAATATATTTTTTAATTGAAGAATATATTGTTGACTCAAAAAAAATTGTCACCTATTATAAAAACCATGCAAATGATTGCAAGGATTATCTATATATTTATGATATAATCTTAATAATTGAGGTTGTAAATGTGTTGAACCTGCACAGAATAGATCTATCTAGAAAATACTACACACATTTGCAGAGAGAAATTGAGAAAGAAGAAGAAGGAGAGAAACAATGGAAGAATTATCATTAACCGTTATGAATAATGAATAATTTACACATGATATACTCTGTATAACTCAATGAATGTGCATTGGAGGAGAACCAATGCACCATAGTGGTGGTCTAGAGTGATCTGGACACACACCAACAGTTACAGGAGTGAACTGCCACCTAGTCTAGTCTCTCAAGCAGTTACAGGAGTGAACTGCCACCTAATTGAGTTAACTAGTCAACTAGTCTTCAGTTAACTGATTNAACTCAATGAATGTGCATTGGAGGAGAACCAATGCACCATAGTGGTGGTCTAGAGTGATCTGGACACACACCAACAGTTACAGGAGTGAACTGCCACCTAGTCTAGTCTCTCAAGCAGTTACGGGAGTGAACTGCCACCTAATTGAGTTAACTAGTCAACTAGTCTTCAGTTAACTGATTGAACAGAGTGTAGTGAGGAGTATATTAAGGAATCAAGGGTAATGCACCAGTCTAGTGATGATGCCAAGGCAAGTGTGCATTAGCATGGTGATGATCCCAATGTTGCATGGTGACAAAACCAATGTAGCATCTAGACTCAACTCAACTAGTCAAACCGAAGCGTCAACTGAAAGAGAATATTCTCGAGGTGGAATATTCTCCCCTAAAATGTATAAGACTGGATAATGACTAATTATGAATAATAAACAAGGAAAAACCTTAGGAAAAATAAATCCTAGGTGTGTGTGAAGTAACTCCAACAACCCCCCTTAACATCACTATGGTGAAAATAAAGAATGGGTCCCGACAGCGGGGCCATGTTAGGTACCCAAATACAAAAGATACATTGAAATAAAGTGAGGAAAGAGGGAAAACCTCATGGGAAAACCCCCACCCCCCTCGTAGTACAATGTATGTAAAAAAAAGAACTACAGTTGTTAGGCAACTATGTCCTTCACTACAAGACGACTTCGCAGAGAATGGAACTTTTGCTTAGTGAAGGTCTTGGTGAATACATTTGTCATTTGTTCTGCTGAAGGACAGAACTGTAGGTCAATGATCCCCTCATGTACTAAGTCTTGAATGTAGTGCATGTGGATCTCGATGTGCTTCGTCCGTTGCCTCTGAATTGGATCTCTGCAGAACTTTAGAGTGCTCTGGTTGTCACACCAGATGATGATCGATCGATGAAATTGAATGCCCAACTCAATGAGAAAATGTTGTAGCCACATAGCCTGAATGGTTATGTTAACTACCCCTTTTTAGTCTACCTCGAATGAAGATAAAGAAATGGAAGCTTACTTCTTCCTCGACCAATGGATAGGCCTGGAACCAAGACTGAGTGAGTAACCAAATGTGGACTTGCAATCAATGTTATTGCAAGCCTAGTCAGAATCAGTAAACCCGATGAGATCTAATGTAGAGTCTGCTGCATAATGAATCCCAAAGGTGATGGTGCCATGTACGTATCGAAGGATATGCTTTGCAGTCTTCCAATGTAGCTCATGCGGCTCTTGCATGAACTTGGAAACTGCACCAACTGCATAGGAGAGGTCTGGTTTGGAGTGTGTGAGATACAACAAGCTCCCCACTAGTTGTTTGTACAGTGTGTTATCAACTATTGGAGTCTCCCCGCCATCCTCAAGTTTGACTCCTGATAGGAAAGGAGTCGGAGCAGACTTGCAGTCTTTCATGTCAAATCTCTCAAGTAGATCTCGTGCATACTTGGCCTGAGACAGTTTGATGCCTGATGCATCCTGACTGATCTCGAGTCCAAGGAAGAAGTGTAGCGGACCCATGTCCGTCATCAAAACCTTGTCATGTATAATTCTCTTGACTGCAACAATCACTGAATTTGAGCAACCGGTGATTAGCAAATCATCAACATACAAAACTAAAATTAGAAGTGAATCAGTCGTCCTGAGCATGTATACATTCGGGTCTGATTTACAACGTACAAAGTTATGTGACAATAGGTAGGAATCCATCTTGGCATACCATGCCCTCGAAGCCTACTTGAGGCCATAAAGGGACTTCTTCAGTCGATAGACCAAAGATGAGTCTTCCATAAATCCCTTGGGTTGCTCCATATATATCTCCTTAGATAGATCACCATGAAGAAATGCATTCTTCACGTCCATCTGATGGACTTCCCATCCCTTGGTTGTCACAATGGAAAGTGTCAATCGTATGGAATCCATATTCTCTACTGGAGTGAAGGTATCATCATAGTCAATACCATGCACATGTTGAAAGCCTTTGGCAACAAGCCTGGATTTATATCTGCTAATTTGTCCACCCGTTGCGCTCTTGGTCCTGTAGACCCATTTGCATCTGGAAATTTTCCTCCCAGAAGGAAGGGGAACCAGATCCCCAGTCTAGTTCTCGATGAGGGAGTTGTACTCCTCCTGCATGGTGGGTTCCCAAAAGGTATTTTCAGTAGCCTCGCCATAAGACTGTGCATCTGAAGAGTGAACTAAGAAAATATGCCTGGAGGGAAATGGTTCAATGGCAGTGACTACAATAGGAGGCTCCTCGGAATTAGATCGAGTCCTCCTAGTATTGACTGGATCACCAACGAAATCCCCTGCATCTTGAAGAGTAGTTTGTTCCCACTTGGGCCTCTTCTCTGGCTCTGCAACTGCATATGGATTCTCTGACTCTGCATCTGAATGTACTGACTCTGTATCTGAATCATGTGACTCCTCTAAATCAGAACTCTCATCTGAAGAAGAGTCAGCATGTGCATGTTCATCATCTCGGACAAGTGGAAGAATGAAGGTGTCTACATGCGGTTGTTGAGGTACATGCGAGACACTTTCCTCAAATTGGACACTACGCTCAATGATGAGCCGGTCCGAGGAAATATTAATAAGCATGTATCCCTTCACACCATCGGGGTATCCAAGAAAAATACACTCAGTGCTCTGTGGATCAAGTGCCTTCCTTTTTTCAGAGGGAATCTGAGCCCATGCACGTGAATCGAAAATGTGAAAGTGGGTCACTTCCGGTTTGAGGCCACTCCAAGCCTCGTAGGGGGTCTTATCCTTGATAGATCTATGGGGAGATCTGTTTTGGATGTATGTTTCACAATTAAGTTCTTTTTCCCATAGTCTCTGTGGTAGTGACTTTGCATGCAACATGTAAGATGTCATCTCCTTTAGAGATCTGTTTTTCCGCTCAACAACTTCGTTTTGTTGCGGAGTATAGGGAATTGTATGTTGCAACTAAATCCTTGCCTCATGGAAAATATCATGGATCTCACGATTCACATACTCTCCCCCGTTATCAGTTCGGAGGAATTTGATATTATTTCTGGACTGTGTCTCAACCAGGGCTTTGAAATCTTTGAGGTGTTGAAAGACCTCGGATTTTTGCCTGAGAAAGTAGATCCATGTAAAACCTGAGAAATCATTAAAAAAAATGAGAACAAACATCTCTTTGTTGATGGATGGATGCAGAAAAGGACCCATAAGGTCACTATGGATCATATCTAAAGGTGCAGAAGCTCTCTAAGACTTTTCGTTGTCAAATTTCTCTTGAGGGTGTTTTCCGAGAACACATCCCTCACATAATCCCTTGGAGAAATGGATGTTTGGTAGACCATCAACCAATATTTGCTTGTTAAGTTGTTGCATGTATCCGAAATTCAAATGTCCAAACCTTCCATGCCATATCCTACTACTTTCATCAGCATGAGTAAGCAGTAAAGCAGAATCAGGTTCAATGAATTCAGAAAATGTATACAATCTAGACTGATGATTTACCTCACCGGTAGCAACCCTGGAGTTGGTTTGCATGTCATAGATGTCCATGCCATTTGGTGTGAATATGAATTTCTCTCCAGAGCCAGAATTTTTCATCTGATACATGGAGAGAAGGTTGACGGAAAGTTTGGAAACGTGCATGACATTCTCAAAGCTTTCATTGGTGAGTTCAATCCTTCCTTTGTCGGTGACTTCGACAGAAGAGTTGTCCCCCATTAGAATAGGAAGACCTTTGCATGCATCCAATGAATAATATATTACTTTTGATGCAACCATGTGATGTGATGCTCCTGAATCTTCGGTTCAAGCATCGGGAGAGGAGTTGATGGCAGTCAAGGCATGGCTAGAATTTCCTTTCTTAGGATTCAGATCATCTAGCTTCTTCTTCTTGGCACCCTCGGGGATGCGATCTCCAAGGTTTTTTTGCTAAAGTATTTGAGACATTAGATATGTTTTTTTTTTCATGCATGCGGATTCTGGATGGAATCCTTTGTGACAGTACGTGCATTTCTCCCCTTTCCTTCCCTTTCCCCCTTTGGATCTAGAGGCATCGGTGAACAGTTTTGTGTACCCTTCCTTCTTCGGATGTGCATGAGATTTATTTTTGTCTTTATATTTGGATTTATGATATTGGTGCCTGCCATATTGCATAGTAAGTGCATGCGCCTCTAGTCCTTTGATTTTTCCCATGTTGATGAGCTTGGTCTACTCTTGTGTCAAGGATTCGCTAAATTCCTCAAGAGAAGGCATCTTCCAGGTGGCTCCGTAGGTGAATCTGACTGAATGAAATGTGGACACAAACACGGATAATTCAGGACCAATTTTGGAGAGAATGGTCAGAACCATTTGTTTCTCCTCCTTAGATTTATCAACCCTGCAAGCTTTGAGTTGCAACAGTAAATCCTTGAATTTTGTAAAGAAATCTTGGATATTGTCGAAGATTTTTGGATCCAATGTGAGCAATTCCACCTCCAACATGTGTCCCCCCATATCATATTGTTTTCCAAAGATCCCTTCCAAGGTGGTTCGGGCTTCATTGGGAGTCTTACAGGAAGATATGTGAAAAATGAGATCAGGAGAAATAAGACTGCAAATTGCTCTTAGTGTTTCATCCATTCGATTTAAGTACTTGGATTTTTCTATGGCTTATGTCAGTTATGTATCTATATTCAAGGTTAACCTATAAAATCCTTTGGTTTGGAGATGAATCAATATTCTCTCCTTCCATGCAAAGTAGTTGTAAGGTGTAAGAATGAATTCTTTTTGGAAATCCAGCTTTTCGTTGTCTTCAATCTTTTGTACTTGCAAAAAAATTTGGTGTAGCTTTTTCTTAGCATTCCATCGGATCTAATACCATGTAAATGTGTTGAACCTGCACAGAATAGATCTATCTAGAAAATACTACACATATTTGCAGAGAGAAATTGAGAAAGAAGAAGAAGGAGAGAAAGAATGGAAGAATTCTCATTAACCGTTATGAATAATGAATAATTTACACATGATATACTTTGTATAAATCAATGAATGTGCACTGGAGAAGAACCAATGCACCATAGTGGTGGTATAGAGTGATTTAGACACACACCATCAGTTACGGGAGTGAACTTCCTGCTAGTCTAGTCTCTCAGGCAGTTACGGGAGTGAACTGCCACCTAGTTGAGTTAACTAGTCTTCAGTTAATTGACTGAACAGAGTGTAGTGAGGAGTAGATTAAGGAATCAAGGGTAATATGACAGTCTAGTGATGATCCCAAGGAAAGTGCGCATTAGCATGGTGATGATCCCAATGTTGCATGGTGACAAAACCAATGCAGCATCTAGACTCAACTCAACTAGTCAAAATGAAGTGTCAACTAAAAGAGAATATTCTTCAGGTGGAATATTCTCCCCTAAAATATAGGAGACTGGATAATGACTAATTATGACTAATAAACAATTAAAAACCTTAGGAAAAAGAAATCCTAGGTGTGTGTGAAGCAACTCCAACAGAGGCCCCTATAAGAAAACATATAAATAGTTATTTTCAAACATTTTCCCTCAACACATTTGCATATCTTCGTATCATTGGTATTATGATTTCAATTATGAAGCTTCAAAGTTACACTATGTTGATCCACAGTTCTTGTGGTACTTGACATGTTTAGAGGATGAAAAGAGTTTGTTGTATGTTGGTAATGCAACTATATTTATTACTCAGTGTACTTGTTGACATGAAGGGCCCCGTACCATCATGATTGATGTCCAATTTTGTATATAATGTATGTAAATTCGGGAAGTATATTATTGTATAAAATAATTAATGAGATGTTCATAAGATCTTTTCCACATGGGAGAAAATAAAAACAAACAAACAAAAGAAGGAGAAGCGGACTTGAAATAACTTGAAGCGTTGGGGATGCCAAACCTTCCAAATATCCTCCTAGTTGACTCAAATTTCTATATCATGTATCCCCAAATGAGAAAGGGGTTCTTTGGCTATGAATTATGTAGACAGGTTTCCCATATGCCACTAAGGAGCATAGATATGAACTATAGAGCATGTAACTTTCCCATTGTTGACTAATAAAGAGCCTGGTTGAAGCCAAAATAATGTTTGTTTTCTCGTTTGGGTTTCTAGGGTAAATTATGAGTTGTGTGTGTGTTAATTGTGTTTAAATTTAGTTGTCTATGGACAAAATTGTTTGCATTATAATTTAATGAATGGTTAATGTGGTGTATTGTAATTTAATGGCTACTTGCATACAGTCTAGMAAAGAGAACTTTGTGTCAGTTATGGTTTGAGCCTGTATTGTATTAACATGATCTTCATGGGTCAATGAACCAGTCTAACAACTCTCTATCCATGCATGTACATCCATTTAGTAGTGGAAATTGATAKCCCTCCTTTTTGAGTTGTTGTTATTTTTTTGCTGCTAGTTGGTGTTTGTACTTGGTATGTAGGTCATGTTTCCCATTCTCAACTTCATTGGGGCATTTTCATTTGCCCATCAGTCATAAAAATATCATTCCTTATAATCTAGTGTTGCTTGAATGTTTACTAAGTGCCAAGACATTTTTCTTTTCTTTGGAAGATCCAATTCGACTTTAAGACATTTTTAGTTAATGTGGGGTTGCCAAAATCGCTCTTGGGAATTTCCTGGCATCGAGGGTTACCAAAAACCGCCCCAAAAATTTTCTTACGCAATCGGTTTTCAAATCCTCCCTCCAAACATTTTTCTCAGTTGCTAGTCATCAAATCTAACTAGTAGAGGGTTTCCCTTCTACTTGACTGAAATCTTCCCATAATTTGACCGGGGTTTTCTTTCAATCGGTTTGGCTCCCTTAGTCAACCTGACTTTGATCAACTTGACTTGCCTTCTTCCAAATCACTCCTCTGAATCGACTTGCCCTCTTCTGACTAAATTTTCCGGCTTGACTATTGGGTAGTCAACTTCCTCTTCATGTGATCGACTATACTTTTCTAGGCAAGTCTTCTAAGTTATAAAAAAAGAGCATAAAATTAAAGTTGCAGCAGAAGGGATCTGTGTTGGTGAGACGAATAGGCTATAAGCCTCTCATTTACAAATCAAAAACCCATCCACTTGTAATGTCTAGTTTGTTGAAGCTTACTCTAAACCTGCAAATACTGCAGTAGTTGGTGATCAATGTGTATAATGGTTTCTTTTCCCATCATGTAGTGCTTACACTTCTTAATAGATTGAACTAGGGCATGGGTTTTTTTATCATATGCAGGGTAGTTCAAAACTCCCCCATGAAACATCTCGGAATGATAGCATAGTGTCTTACCTCCCTGCATTATAATTGCTCCCATGGCATACCTACTTGCATATATATCCACTTTGAAGGGATTTTGCAAGTTTAGCAATGTGAGAACTGGTGCTTGAATGATCTTTTGTTTCAGCTCGTCAAAAGATTTTTGTTAATTATTTCCCCACTAAAAACTCTCACCACTTGCTATTATGGCATGGAGTGATGMAACTATCACTAAAAATGATGCTATGAATTTACGTAGGTACTTTGGTGCCCCAATAAATCTYCTAAATTGAGTGACATTAGTAGGAACTAACCATTTTATGATGGCCTCCATATTTGTGGGATCTAACTTGAGCTTCCCTCCACCGATCACATACTCCAAATACACTAGTGACTACTGAGAAAAATCACATTTCTTGAGGTTAGCCAACAACCGGTGCCTTTTCAAAGTCTCTAACACCTACATGATATGTGAGATATGCTCCTCCAAGGTAGAGATATAAACCAATATATCATCCAATTACATTGTAACAAACAAATATCAATGTGGGGGCAATATATCATTCATCAATCTCATAAATGTAGTTGGTGCATTACATAAACCAAATGGAATGACCAACCATTCATACAAAACTTGTCTTGTCTTGAAGGTAGTTTTGCAGGTGTCTACTTCTTTGATGTGTACCTAGTGGCATCCCAATTTGAGATCCAACTTGGTGAAGTACTTGGAATGCTACAACTGGTCTAACAAATCATCGATCCTAGGCATAGGGTATTAATTCTTGAGTGTAATCTTGTTCAAATCTCTCTAGTCAATACACATTCACCAAGTCCCATCCTTATTGGATACTATAATGATAGATGACCCACAAGGTCAAGTGTTTGGTCGAATTACTCCCTGATCCAACAACTGCTACAACTATATCTTCACTTCATCTGCTTCCAAAACATATTGTTTATACAACCCAATATTTAGTAATGGGGAGTTAGGAAACAATTGTATCTCATGCTCCACTTCCCTCTTAGGTGGAAGTCCTCTAGGCTCTTGGAACACTCCTTTGTATTCCTGCAACAAATCCTCCAATTTTTGTTTCTTCTTTTCCGTACATCCCTCCAGGGATGCCTTTACTCTTATYGATTCATCACCTGGTTGATTCTCTCGTAGGAAAAGAAAAACATACTTCTTACTTGAACTAATCAACTTTTTTGCTTGGTTGGAACTCACCAATGAGATCTTTGATTTACCTTTATGTGCATTGATTATTAAAGAATYCCATCCTTGATCAGGCGATATTGGTTTTCTCTCTGCATGAAGATTGYGTCCCTCATATACATGTAGGGGCATCCAAACACTACACCACACACATCAAGGGGTGCTACATATAAATCCACTTCATCAATAAAATMTACACTTACAACAAATTTGATCTTACATTATTTCGTGACCTTGATATAAGCATCCTTGTTTACCCATCCCAACGGATATGGGTTAGGATGATCACAAACCTCCAACCCAATCTTTCTAACCAGATTGGTTGCTATGAGATTGGATTGGGAACCAAAATCAAATAGAGCGTCTACCTTTCTCTTCTTGACTTGTATCTTGATATTGAAGAATGTTTTCATCTCCTTCTCTTCCTTGTGATGAAGGCTACTCAAATTCACCACCTTCTACATTGAAGTGAAGACAATATTCTCATGCACATATGAGTTTATCTCTATCTAATTTCTTGAGTTTGTGGATAGAATGGTATTCTTCTTGGCATCCTACTTGTGGTTCTTAGGGTTCATCTCTAGATGTAGCTTCCAACACTTTTCTTTAGTGTGACCATTAATATTGTAGTGGTTACTTGGATCCGTGCATTGATGTGTAGTGGTTGTCGTCTTCTTTTCTTTTCCTTTCCACTTCTTCTTTCCCTCCTTGGAAGCATCTTGGTGCTCTTTCTATTTGTAACCACTTGATTGTCCTTTCTTCTAGCCTATATTTTCTAGATATTGTGCTTGCACATAGGCCTCATCAATTTTCTTGGGATTGAAGAGAATCACTTACTTTTACAAATGACTATGTAGACCTATGTACTTGAGGAGTACATCTAGGTTCTTCAGTGGGATTCTCGGCATGATATATATCTTTATGAATTTGGTGGTGTACTCTTACATACTCTTACCTTGCCTTTTCCTAAAGTAATGTCAATAGATCCATTGGTCATCTACATACCCAACAGGGTAAAACTGAGACTTAATGATGTTTTTGAAATCATCCCACTTAGTTATTGGAGGATCACCCTCTAGCCTAAGTGTTTCCATGTGGATTTCCCACTAGGTTAATTCATGGCCCTCTAATTTTAGTTAGGCAAATGAAATCTTATGCTCCTCATATATATTGTGAACAATGAAATAGACCTCTAACTACTGCACACTNCTACATACCCAACAGGATAAAACTGAGACTTAATGATGTTTTTGAAATCATCCCACTTAGTTATTGGAGGATCACCCTCTAGCCTAAGTGTTTCCATGTGGATTTCCCACTAGGTTAATTCATGGCCCTCTAATTTTAGTTAGGCGAATGAAATCTTATGCTCCTCATATATATTGTGAACAATGAAATAGACCTCTAACTACTGCAACCAATTATTCAACTTTAATGCATCAATCTCACCTTGGTATGGCTTGATATCCATTTTCGCTTCCATTTTTAAATAAATACTGTGAAGGGGTTATGGCATTGGAACTTAGCTTCTCTTTCTCGGGCTCTTTCCTTGACTCCTTTTTTGGGTCTTCATTATCTCCCAATTTTCCCTCTGATTTGATCTTTAAGTTAGAACCTCCAACCTCCTCGAATGGTCTAAGCTTTCTTACTAGATCTTCCATGAGAAGGTACATATTGCGGGAAATGTTGACGACTTCTCTTCCAACCTCACAAATCTTTCTTCTTCTAGATATCGAGGGTTGTTTTGAACAAACTCATCTGCAATTGCTAGGGTTCCACAAATTTTTTCTTAATCCAATTCCTAGATCCTACAACTTTCCATAGATATCCCAAAGAAAAATTCTTTGGTACCAATATGATCTATAAACTTCCATGGGTATTCCAATGGAACATTCCATCACAAAGGATCTTAAACTATTCTAAAATCTTACATTTTTGCAGCTTATTTCATTAGATCCCAAATTAGTTAATTACTAGCTTTGCTTGAATTTATGAAATTAATTGAATATGAAAATCAAAGAAAAAGAAAAAATATACACAGCATCCACACAATTGAACACAATATGTATCTTGGAAAACCTGGTATGGGAGAAAACCCAACTAGAAGGTGAGGCCTATGCTCTGCTCTCTTATCTTCGGTTATGGAAAGCAAGTACAAAGAAAGAGACACTCACTACGGAGTTTCCTTTCACATTGTGGCCTAAACGACTATTATGAGATCTCCTACCTCCTCTAATATTCTCATAAAATACCACTCCTTGGATGCTCTTCTCAATTATGAAACAAGTACAATACAAAATAATGGAACCATTTTTCCTCCTAGCAACCTGGTATTTAACATAGCCTGATAATCATCTAGGGTTAGGGTTTTGACTTCCTCAACCCTCAATTAGTGATAAGGTTTGGACCTTCTATAATATTCTTGAAAATCCACATGTGGATAACCCCCACACATTTGAGTATTAGGGGTTAACGTGGCATCCACTCATACCATAGTGGTCAACACAGTAGGTGAACTTGYGTGAGGCATAACTTTCACATGCAAATTTTGATTGAGACGATTATTGCACCATTGGAAAGGTCTCAAAGTGTATAATATAGAATCTTCCTACATAGTAGGTTTGGACTGRAAAAAATGTTGTTGATGCCTCAAAATGGCTCTGGAATATTTCAGGTGGTTTTTGGACCCTAATTTTCCAAATTGGGACTTGCCACTAAAATGGCTCTGCGAGCTTATTCCTCCAAWTTTTTCCACCCAGAAGGTACCGAGATAGATGACAAATTATATAATGATCCAATCTGGATCATTAATATTGAACCAAAAATATTCACTRTGTGTTGTATAAGCTCTTTTTTTTCACTTTAGAGTCTAATTATATACTAAAGTTAGCTCTTATTTTTTTTCAAAAATAATATATGCCTTCTCATACAAATCAACATAAAACTTATTATTACTTACATAATCATCCATATAATTAGGATTAATCTAATAATAATATAAAAATTTAGATGTGTAACAAATAAAATAATTAATTAGTTACTTACTAGGAAGTTGTTTATTTTTTAGTAGGATGAATCATTGTTTTGTATTTCCATGGTACTAACCCCTATGTCACATAATACTAGGGGATGCAAATGAACAATCAATATTGAGAGTGGTAATTTTAGTCTCATGAGATGTATGTTGTGCCATTTTATTAAATGGGAATGGATTGTGCAGGGTGTTTGACGGGAATTTTAATTACCTTTCTAATTTCTCAGAAAGACATCTAAAAAGATTATGCATTTAATTATCAGTCTAGGGCTCATATGGAACTTTTGAGTTACCGTGCACTGTATATGCAAGCTACGCTCTACTCTCCCATTGGTTTGATATGTAGTCATAGTATCTATTGTTCCTAATATTGTTCTAGGCTCAAAGAACAATGTCAAGGCGTCTCATACTAATAATGCAATTGATTAAAATGACATTTTAAATGCCCTAATTAATTTGAGTTTTCAATGAATATAAACCATAAATAAAGAGGCCTTATCTCATCTATAATGTTCATCAAAATATTAAAGCATGAAAGGTATAATGAAGAAAACAGAATTTAAACAAGGAGCAAGGTATTCAATACAAATAAATCTTACTCCTTCTTCAATAGAGAAAATAACAACAAACTTATTTATATCATGAAATTACTTGAAATTATAAGAAAAAATGTCAAAGGACAGGTCTTATTTTACTCACAGTAAAACAAAGGAAATCTTGTGCTTCAAACAATGCTTTAAAATCGTACTGCAGTGGAGGTTGTACCAAGTTGCAACAACTATGACATAAATGAATTGGACAAAAGAAAATGGTTTATGAAATCATAGAGAACATCTAACAAGAAAACACAAAACTCCATAAATGAGACTCGAAAAATCTCT
>JASDQU010371029.1:38268-49233 GCA_032191745.1 Picea mariana
AGGTCTACACTACCAAACGAAATCACTTTCATGTTGAGACTTTGGGTAGGATTTTCAATTGAAAAAATGACGTTTCCTAAGGCCAAGGGAGGAGTTTTTATCTAGACAAGAGGTTGTGCCTTACCCCATTACCCCTTGTATGAGAAACCAACAGGTTTCTTTGAGATTTTTTATCCTGTCTCAGCCTTCAGGAAGCAGTGATTTTTTGTGTGAAGATGAAGATGAGCCATCATCTATATATGGTAGCCCTCTCTAGAAATGGATTGATCGGGCTTGTGGCTACATTTTCTGGCAAGATGATCGAGCTGATGGTTTCTCTTTCCAGCAGGATTTCCTCCCTCCCACCCATCTCTAGGAGTTTCATTTCATGATCGATTATATGTCTACTTATGCTCATGATTATTATGTGTTGAAATTATCTTTGTTGTCTCAAATGATTAAGCACAAGGAGAGATATCTTGATGAAATGATGAAAGGGTGGTTGCACTGGTTGTATGACTTCACCTGACGTCACCTATCATCGGATCTTCAGGGCCCCAAGGACCCAAGTAAGTAGGTAGGTCATTTGATTTCCTGCATTTTCATCTTGATTGCTCATAGTAGTTTAGCTGCATTTCATATTCATTTTTCTACTTGCATACTGATTTCATGCTCAGTTTAGAATTTTTTGAAAAAATGTCAAAATTTGTCTTTTCTAGATTAGCTTTTATTTTGGATTATATATATATATATATATATATATATATATATATATATATAAAGGGTGATAGCACCACCCTAGATGCTCTGATCCCTTTTTATGAGTTTTGGCAAGCACAGGTCTACCAGGAGATGTTGCGGTTCTCATGCACTCTACGACGAGCACATGTCACTAAGTAGGAGCCAGATGTTATCCCCATTTTGTGGGATAACTAAGGAGATTATGTATCGAGGCCCTCAGATTGCAAATATGGAGTGTCGAGAGACGACATGACCAACAATATCCATTTGCACATATGGAGACCCTTCTCGCCACCACATAAGTTGTAGATTTTCATATGGAATCCACCACACCAGCTAGCTTCTGAGAGGCAATGGGCCTTGCTCCATGAGGTACAAGTCAGGTATTATGGTGGGTGTCATTTCAATATTTGAAGCATTTGAGTATGTTTTATCTTAGACTACTTTAGATTTCATGACATATGCTTGGACATTATTCCTTTTGCCCTGTTTCACCTTGGTGGTTGACATTGTGCCCTAGTAAGTGATCTTCCTTGGGAATGGGTTTTCTACTAGGAAATCCTTTGAAGAGCCATCATACCATTCTTGACCATACTTACTTTCCATCACTATTTCCACTCATTTACTTATCTCTTGGGATTTTAGGGTGTATTGACCCAATAAGGGGTTGTCCCTCATTCTATGGGAAAAAGGGGTTGAAGGCCGAGAGGGATTGTTGTTGGGTAAAAGATAAAATCCTATGTATAAACCTTCCAGATGCTTTGCTCGGGGATCCCCCAAGAAAGAAATGAAACACTTATATGTAAGAAAAGGAGGACCCACAAGAAAAATAATTAAAAATGCTTAAAGGGTTAGTTGGAGGATAGGAGGTCTCATCATGAGTCGACCTATCATGATCATGGATATTTAGTGGTATGACATTACCATCATCTAGTCACCAAACCAAGGTAATGGATCTCAGTTGCATGGCTGAGAGAAAGGGGGTCTCATCATGAACCAACCTTCTCATTTCCACTAGGTGTTTGTGAGTGACATTGTCATTATTTGGACACCACACTAGGACAGTGGCCTTCAACTTGTCCCTAAATTTTGAAAGAAATAAAGAATGGAAAAATGATGGACTTGGAAAAATTGCATTGCAAAGGAAGGTGCCACACACCCTCTACAAAGGAAATCATGAATGAGACACTACAACCCCTTGTATGTCTTGAACCCCATTCCCATTGAGTCTTGACCCTTAACCACTTCATTCACTTTATATGGCTTAGAGAGGGATCTATTGGAAACAATCCTAGATCTAGGGCAAGATATACCCAATAAGACACCTCGTCAACCCTCCCATATCCAAGCTTGGCAAGTCGCATAATGTCTTTGAGAACTTAATTGTTTGACATGGTAATCTTTGATGCACATGCTTAGGTGGCTCATTTATTGACTTGATTTACTTTTCACGATATTTTAACTTGAGATCCTTGGAGGGTGTGCTTATTTTTCTTTTCAGGACCTAGTTGGTGGACAGTTTTGGAGGAACAAGCCTAACTTGGGATTCCATGGGGCTCAAACCCCACAGGTGAATACCAAGGGCCTACATGCCAGATGACAGAGATGAAACTTCAGAGGCCTAGAAGATGACTTGGACTACATAACCTAGCCCCTACTTGCCAAACATTTTTCCTAGGAGAGGCAAAACGTCATCTTTAGGAGCATGATGTCATCCATGGGGATAGGGTTTGGTGGTGAGGTTGATATGCATTGGCACAAGGACTTTTTTAGGAGTTTGAGGCTTTGACCATGAAGGAAGTGACTTATATGCTTGACATGTGGCTTTTGGAAGCCTTCATGCACTCCTCCATCACCAACGACTTGCTCCTAGTGCCAAAACGTCCCCTAAAGGGGTGACATCTTTCTAAATCAGGGTTTCTTTTTGTGTAAAAGTAAAATTTAAGTGAATTGTTTAATATTAATTTGTAAAAGGGGCAATATTAGGGTTGTTGACCCCTAGTCTTGTGGTTTACCCTAATATTATGTGGACAAACTATTTTGGAGACATTTTGTATAAATAAGAGATTATAAGATCTCATTTTGACATAACTCTCCCATTGTGGGAAGTATAGGACTGGAATTTTCGCTACCTTTGGAGTTCTTCTTGTCTCTTATGTTATGGAATGGTTTCTTTGGTTATGGTGATGATGATGATGATGCACTATCTATTGGAGATCACTTCTAGCTTATTGTGGTGGTTTACATTGGCATGTTAAATGATTTTCTTGGATTGTTATGGTTCTTTACTTTGTTATTATCATTGGTAATTCAAGTTAAGATTGTTTTGGCTAATGCTAGATAGGGAGTATAAGGACATACACCCCTATCCTAGTTTCCACCATAATTGTTCAGCTTTAAATTTATTTGCAAACATTTTGGTTAAGGAAGTATAAGGATATACACCCCTTAATTTCAAACCCTAGCTAGGTTACTTTCCTTGGGGAATAAGAGGATTTATACCCCCAAGGATCTAGTAACCCTATCTCTTTATTTAAGACCCCATTAACCCTTGACTAAAGGCACTAATATTGTTTAGGAGATATAAATTGTCCTTGGTAAACGTGAAATTTCAAGCTTTTGGTTTTCTCTCACTTGAGGTTTGTTCCCCTAGCCTTGAGCTACCTTGCCTCATTGAGGCATCCCCTTTCAAACACAATTTCTTGCTGTTGTATTAAAACTAACCTACAACCATTAGGGATGCTCTAACCCTAGCCTACTAACCCTAAATATCTCCTAAACTAACCCTGGACTAGGCCTAAAAATCTGCCCTAACCTTCTACTAACCTAGGTGCACTTAATGAGCTAACTAAGAGCTTATTTGATTGGATAAGTTTTATTCAATAAGTATTCATTTGCTACAACCATAAGACTAGTAATTTCACAGCAGAAACCCTAACCTAAAGTCACTCATAACTTGTATTTTCACCATCAAAAATTGCTAAGAATTTGTCAATTTATTCTACTTCGTTAAATACATTTTTTTGAAGGATTCTTTTTTTATTTTAATGGCTAGATTCACTATTGTCACAACAAGTTTTCTATAGCCATAAGTCTGCAAAATACTTCTGCATGCATCTTTTATGACAACCATAACTCATTGCTAAAGTCTCATGCTATAGATCATGAAATTCTCTAGTGTTTATCTACATTGTTTCAAACATATTTCATTGGACTTTTAGCAACTTGTTAGCAACTCTATTACTTGTTTCTTCGGCGATATATACTGTTATATGTTGCTACAAATCAGGGGCAACAATACTATCTTTCTCATCCAACTAACATATGATATTGCATAGTGGTTTTCATTGTGTCTCGGGTAGGTACAAATTTCTCG
Source organism: Picea mariana (assembly GCA_032191745.1). Classification (NCBI taxonomy): domain Eukaryota; kingdom Viridiplantae; phylum Streptophyta; class Pinopsida; order Pinales; family Pinaceae; genus Picea; species Picea mariana. The sequence goes on from JASDQU010371029.1 coordinate 42,365, forward strand.
ACAATTCATCCAAGGCTTTGGCAACCTCAAGACAACCTAAGACTCATTATCAACCTTCCATTTCCATCTAGAATATTGACATTTAGGGGATCCACTCTTTCCATTTCTGGTTTCCCGCTCTATTCTTCCTAGGGTCATCGAGATCGCCTCCCTAGAGTGACCTATTCACCCTTGAAGTGTGGGACCTATATCGAGATGACATTGGGTATAATGTCCTTAAGTTATCACCACTTGGTGGTTGGGTCAGGATTTTCCCAACCTACAACTTGTGTGATAACACTACCAACTCTAAATCATGTGTCATGTAAATCTCCTCATGAATTTTCAACTTTTGAGATGCATACATTATCATTCCCCCATCTTACGTTAACATAACATTCAACCCTTACTTTGAGGCATCTATGGAGACTATGAAGTATTTATCCATATCAAGCACTCATAGTATCAACACACTAGTTATTGATCTCTTAATCTCTATTAATGTGATGTATCATTCCTTTGTCCACTCATACTTGATTCCCTTGCAGTGCAAGGTAGTGATTGGTTTTGGAATGTGAGAAGGGGAAACAACCGAAAGTAATATCCAACTCTACAGGGTCAAAGGACAAGTCAATCATGGTGGACGATCATTAGTCAGCTCCAGGGTTGGACCATAATGATGTTAAGGGAAAGGCCCCTCCTTGCAGTTGGATGTCGGGTTTGAGCTCAGAGTCTTGTTTTGTTATGATTTCTTAAGCTTAGTAATCATGTTTAAAAGTATTAGATAAATTTCCAGTTTGGATTATTATATGTGGATAGTTGAATTAATCTGAGACCTCCATAGTCTAATTAGCCAAATAGTAGTTATGATAATGGGAAAAACTTATGGTTTAAAGATTGGATCAAGGGTTTGGTTTCTTGTATGGCATAGCCCCTGATGATATGGTTGTAATTTTTGTGACTGTACATAATAGAAAAACTTAGTAATTTTTTTGCCTAGAAAAAAATAGTTGAATATTATAAATTAATAAAATCTTTGGAAAAATTAAAATACAATAAAATATAATAATTGTGATTTTAGTAAACAATTATATTATACTTTGTCTTGTAATCTTTGAATAATAAAAATTTAGAAAGTATCATTATTATTATTATTATTATTATTAGTGAATAATTATATTAGAATGTTATTATCACAATGTATGAAAAAAACACAATTATTCAAATCATAATCATTTCACTCATCATATTTATGTATTTTTGTTGCTAAACATGTTTAATCAACATATTGTACTTGCTAGACAACAAATAATTCACCTTGACGAATAGTTAAACATTATATGACATTAATGGTTATAAGTTTTTGAAATCACATTCCAAATTAAACGATTTCATAGAAGTAAAGTTAAACATTATATGACAACTGTAAAATTTAAATGAGTGATACATATCAAATTTAATTTAAACACACATAAACCATCAATTATGTTAATCGTTAGCATACTCATAATACATTTTATAAATAAAACAACAACAACATCAACATGATATGAAAAAACATAATATAGATGAGCGATATACATATCAATATACATGTCAAATATACATGTCATCAAAATCAATAAACATGTCATATATACAACTCAAGTCAAATATAAATCAATCAATATACATGTCAAATAGTACCACTACTAGCTAGGTCCACCACCAGAGCCAAAGGCATTATTGCCTTTGCTACCAGAGGTAGAGGTTCTATCAATACCTCTCTCAAAAATCAATGATGAAAGTATACTCTCATATGTCTCTCCACCAGAATCAAGTTGTGCAACACCCGATGTGAACATAGTGTCCACAACATCTATAACTTGTGACACATGTGGAGGAGGAGGATCAATGGATGATGACACATGTGGAGGAGAAGGACAAGTATCGGTGGATGGTGACACAATTGGAGTAGGAGGAGGAGGAGGATTGATGGATGATGACACATGTGGAGGATAAGGACAAGTATTAGTGGATGGTGACACAAATGGAGGAGGAGGAGGATGAGGGTCTATCATTACCTCTGTAAAAAATCAATGATGAAAGTATACTCTCATATGTCTCTCCACCAAGATCAAGTTGTGCAACACCCGATGTGAACATAGTGTCCACAACATCAATAACTTGTGACACATGTAGAGGAGGAGGAGGAGGAGCAGGACGATTGATGCATGATGACACATGTGGAGGAGAAGGAAAAGTATCGGTGGATGGTGATGTTGGAGCCGCCTTTGTTTTTTGGCCTGTCACAATTTTCAAATTTGATACCTGAAATCTAAATTTGATTTTCTTCTTTCCTTCCGAGATGATCGGACCTCTGAAACCTGGTCGCGTGAGCAGCGATGATTTTCTACTCTCGAAACAAGTCCACTTTCGTAAGAATGTTCGCTTCTTTTTGTTTTACTTCGGGATCTCGCAGGTCGGATGCTATAATCCATGAGTTCACACGTCCTGAGTCACGAAACGGCGAAGTCGTTTTAAGTTTTCACTCAAGACAGTAACCAGGGTAAAATCTTTTAACTCACGATTAGACGTCGTCGGGGTTTCGCGCCTCGGCGTTCGCCAAGTCCAAAATTTTATCTTTACAGCCTCGAGAACCGAGAACGCGAAGTTCTTTCTGGATAACCCATGTCAAGGATCAAAGGCAAAAAGCTAACCACGGTAAAAGTTGTTCTCGGCATTTCGCCACTCGGCATTATCTTTTTCGAAAATTTCAGCTTCTAAACCCCGACTCACGAAGTCACGAGGTAATTATAACATGATTAATTAGTCACTTAATTCAAGATTATCTTCCCCTTAATTAAGTCTTGATTCGCAATCTCGCAGGTTCGCGACTCGGCATATAAATCTCCCAGAAACTTGTCTTCGAAATCCCGAATCGCGATACGGCGAATGGAATAATTATAAAATTAATTATGCCTCCAAATCACAATTACCTTTAATTAAACCAAAATCGGTCCTCGCGGTCTCTGGAGTTAGAGACTCAAAATGTTAAAAGAAATCCCACAATATAACGAATGGCGAAGAAATTGATTAGCATTGGTGGGATTGGATTAATTAAGCTAAAGCAAGATATATCCCGCGCCTCGAGGCTTGCACATTTTCCGAGGTAGCCATTTCTCTCCATACTTCGACTGACTGTCAAACCACCAAAAACTTATGACATTTATGGAGAAATAGGGTAAATCTACGCATATAAGATTGGATTTTACGCAATAAATTTATTTCTAATTTCGATTTGACAGGGTTATTTTGAAAAGTACCGAGTTTTCAAATATATATAAGAGTTTCATTTCATTATAACGAACGCATTTTCATAAACACGCAGAGCTCATCACTTCTGAGTAAACTAACTTTTGCATGTATACGTAGTTCTATCGCAGAAGAGCAAAAACGCAAGCTTTGGCTATGGCTCCGCGGAAAGCTGCAAAGGCGAATGTCGAGGTTGCAGGACAAGGCTCAGACAATGTCTCCGACACTTCGCCCCGAAGTGTCGACTCGGTCCCCAACTGGTCATTTGTTTCAGACATTCTGCAATCGGAATTGGTAGATTATTCAGACGACTCAGACGACAATGAAAAGGATGATCTAAACACCAAATACAAGATAGTGGTCCAATCCGAGATGCACAAAGTAGCATCCAGACCACAGTTGCTCCCATATTATGACATGATCCGATGGGCACTGGATCACGTAGACATACCCACCAGGACTATCATGAACGGTCAACAAGTCACGGTCGAGACTTTTAGGCCAGAACATATACAAACCATGTATAAGCTCTCGACGACGTCTGAGTACACATATGGCGCCGAGTTCCTGGAGGAATTCAAGGAGAAAGAGTGCAACCAGTATGATAAAACCATGCCAGGTTTGATAAAGGATTGGGTTTCGCGCACCGCGAAATTCAGAGCAAATGACCAGGGCGTTTATTCAATCGCTTCGTTGGAGCCACAGTATAAATATGTGGCCATGATGACATGCCAGCTATATGGGAGAGAGGACACATCGCATTTTTTCATTGCGTGGGTGCCTCTAATGTTTCAGGTCGCAGAAGGTTGCTCTTTTAATTGGGCAAAGATGCTCTTGGATAGTTTGGCCAACCGGGTCACAGAGTATAGGGAGCAGAAGGAAAATGGGAGGTTGTCCTCATTATTCATGTCCGCATATATTATGGACACAATATGTTCTATGACACCATTTCCATTGATGAGTTGGGCTTGGACTCCGGCTGAAGATAGACCCATACATGTATATCACGAAAATCTATGGGAAAATAAAGCGGAGAAGTTCGCATACAGAATTTTTAACTGGTTGATGGTGCCCCTGCATATCGCCATTTTTGGTCATCCACCACCTCGTATCTCGGACAGCATTGCAGCAAATCTGAGTGGCATAGCGGACTGGTACGTGGAGGCAGATTTCTCGTACTTCAGAGTGTTCGGGGCTACTGTTCCCCCGCTTGCGCTACCATTGTTCATTCTCGACAAGCTGGCTTGTCGCGAAGTCGCCCGGCAGACAGTAATTGGCGGGGTCAGTAAAGAACTCAAAGGGTACTCAAAGAAGGTATGGTCATCTTTTCCCATTCGGCTGAATTCTTATTCTTTATTGGATTTCGGGCATGCCAAAGCCCTGGAAGACCTGAATTTGGTCTCCATCGAGTATAAGAAACATGATCCACAGAAGATTGTGAGCAGCCATTTAGCTAATTGTGGGCTCAAGAGGTTTGAGCATGAGAATTCTCCTCCAAATGACATTTTCTGAGGGGCGAGGTCTTATGAAGAAGTTCTTTCCTGGATCCGATCCTTGGCTCCCGAAGACACGGCCGCTGTATTAAAATTCCAGGAGCATAGACAAAGTGGCCTCCCCACTGTGTTGCGAGGTGAGAGTCTAGGTGTTTCCGAGACGAAACAGAAGGATACTGAAGGTCCCGAAGATGCAACTACTGACTCGGGAAAACACCAGGACGAGGGGAAACAAACAAAGAATCCCGAAGCAGAGGCACAGATTTTGGACCCGCCAAAGAAACAGAATCCGAAAACCGAGACAAAGACCCCTGAACCGCCAAAGAAGCAGGACCCGATCGACACCCCAGGAAAATCAGCGAAACAAATCGGGAAACCCATCACTTCTGTCACCCCCTTGCAGTCGACGCAAGGAAATATCGAAGAAGGATGGATATTCAATGAGGAACTGAGGCCCGTAAGAGCAGAGGAACTTCCCCCGAACGAGTTTTTCTTTGATAAAAAGAGAAAAGCGGTAGTGAAGAGGGAACTCTACCAGGAGGGAGAGTTGACTGCTAAGAAATACAAAGTTATGACCGACAAAAAGAATAAAAAGAATGAGCAATTCGCCACTGAGATCGCAGGGACGCTAGGAGTGTATGCATCGATGAATAAATTTTTGGTCGGACTTTTAAAGAACCAACTCAAAAGGAAAAATCGCCTGATCAGGACTCTCGAGGCCAGATTGGCCTCGGCCACGGAAAATGCTAAAGGCCAGGTGAGCGTGGAGATAGAGCTGGCTCAGCTGGCTGATAAAAAAGAAATAGAGGTACTCAAAACCAAGCTCGAGCAAGCACATCTAGTGGTTCGAGACGGTCGAATACAGGCGGGCCAACAAAAGACTATGATTGAAGAGCTGCAAGCTCGGGTAGAGATCGTCGAAAGCAGGATGATCAACGTCGAGAGGTTCATATCCCAGGCAATCGAAATTCGGAGTAGAGTCTCTTTGGCTCAACATAATTTGCTCGCCAAAATGGGAGCGATTCGAGAAAATTGTCTGTTGGTAAACCAGGTTTTCGAGAACCTAGCTGCCAAGGAAAGGGATGCAGGAGCGGCTCGGGTTGCCTTCTAGGAGGCGGTGATAGCCACGAATAACAGAGTTTCTGCAGGTATGCACAGGCTCACTGTCTCGGAACAAACTAGGGGAAATATTATGTTAAAGGAATGGGAGCATAGCATTGCCGAGGGAAAGCAACAAGCCCTGAAGATAACCCATTCCTTGGAGGAGGCTTTAAATTCTATAGACGGCGAGCTACTGGGCATCAACAATGGAGGCGATGCCGAGACTTTGGTACAGATGAATGTGGAACAGATCTCACTTGATCTGAAAGAAAAGGAAGAGAGAGATTCAACTGATATCTCTCAGCTGACCACGGTGGACATAATCCAAATTGACAGGTGGATGATCAAACCTAGCGCTCAACTATGTGCCATCGAGATCATCGATGGACAGATGGAGGAGAGGATACAACAGTTGGCCCGAGAATGATACTTCTTCGAAGCTAGTTGTCAAGATGAACCCTCGCGGTTAATATCCCAGCTAGTAGACAGATGTATCTCCTGCATCGAGCTTACACAACGGCGAACGCCTGGCACCAAATAGCGACAAAATGGGAGAAATGGGGCGATTTCCCTCTCCTCTGTCATAACCGAAAAGTGTGTGACTATTGAGATTCTACTTGCTTTGTAAAAATTGTATAAATGTATCACAGGAAGAAAGACAAGAGGTTGGACCTTTTTTGAGTCATTTGTAATAGAGTTTTTACCTTGAGAGTTAATACAAGCAGATCTGGAGATTCTCAATTCCGTCACTTCTGTATTACGAGTTTGCTTCCTTGTATCTCATTTTTACATTGCAATTCATATTCATAATTAATGTGCTTCGTTATAATTTAGTACGACCACTACTATAGCAAATGAATTTGGGTTTTCTGTAATTGTTTATTGTCTTTCCTCTGCACCAGCTATTAGCGGTGTAAGACCAATCTGCATTTTCAGAACTCTACATATATTCTTTGTTACATTGGTTATTTACTTACATATTTTCTTCTCTCGTTTATGTTG